>JASANF010010649.1:0-31037 GCA_030248245.1 Trissonchulus sp. WLG1_4
GGAAAAGCGGACTGGTGCAGTCAAGGACATGGCTGGTTCACTTTTGGCCCTGTCTCCAGACCAAATTTGCACCAAATCCAAATTTTCTGTTTCATATGGCGCAGAAATCGGCCTAAAATAAATATCGTGGCACGACATTTTGCAAAAACTTGCGTTCACTATCACCTATGATCGCAGTGAAATTTTAGGTGATTTGCCTAACTAAATTTTGAGAAAACTTGAGCCAAGCGTCAACACTTTGAGTGAAAAAGTTTAGGTGGTTCACATATAGCTGTTCTAATATAATAGGCTATAGCAGAATCTTCGAATCTCTAAGTAACCGTGATACATGGTTGAGCGAATATACGGCTGTAAGTATGAATCGACCCTAAGTGTTACCAGAAAACTAGCAATTATCATGTCAGAACTGTGGAACACGATCCCATGTGTAGTTGCTGAGTGATGACTGATGATATAGTTGTCGTTGTTGAGTCTACGGTTTGAATAGCTTTACAATACATAGCATTAGTCAAATTAGACTAATCGCAAGGCACTATTAGGTAATGAACAGGCTTGTTATTGGATTAAAAAGCTTAGCAACCGTGCACAAAACAGTTTTGTCATAAGTTTGACTTTGTTAGCCAGAGGCTGCATAATAATTTGTGGCTTTACTTTCAGGTGTTTCTATTTAGTGTAAATTTTAACCTATGGTTCTTCTACACAAAATTTTTCATAATGTATTGTTCAATATTTTAATGACTATTATTTTTATTGTCCGCAAAAACTACCTTCACGCGCCAAACAGTCAAAGTCGCTTAGGCTAAATTACTTGGGTCGTAGTCTCGAAATTATGAACACGCTGCCTTATATTAGAGATTTCAAAAGTAGAAGGGTATGTATTCTCGAATGATGACTAAAGCCAAGTTGACAACCAAGCTCATCGGAAGATTCGAATCAAAAATGTGTTTCAACTTATTTTAATAAAAAGATAAATGATCCTGCAAGTTTTTAACATCAACTGACAAGATTAGCATCGATTTAAACTTTGATTTTACGTTTACCCTGAGAATGAACTTTCCCCGTCAAACACAGAATGCAACTTAACTGGTACTAATGTTTGTTATGATGCTTTACCAAACTTTTTGCATACTGGCACGAACATTGCGGCCTACGTCACAAAATTGATATGTACACATTTCCAACTTGCAGCGTACTATTTGTCAAAGACCCTTGCGTGCTATTTTAAATCTTTAAAGTTCGTTTTGTATTTATTAGAACTTAGAAGCAAATTTTCATGCATATTGAGGAGTTCAAAATATTTCCTTAATTTGTACAGCGTATTTCTTTTTGTTTCAGTTTTTACCAGCAAATATCGTTAATTTACTGACATTCTACACCATATGGCATTTTTTAAGAAAGTATTCAGCAAAGTTTTTCACAAAGATGCGCCCGACGATCCGGAAAATCTGGTTGAGAAGAAACCCGATGCCGAAGACACTGTGGAAGAAATTGACGAAAAACTGTCTGAAAAAAACGAAGAAATCGAAAAAGAAATATCAGACGCCGAAAGTGATCTCGAAAAAAATGAAATAATTGACGATGGGACATCAATTAAATCAATTTCTAATGAAGACGAGGCAAAAGATGAAGTCTATAATGGCGACGACGAGAACGAATCGGTGAAATCCAACGAAGCAAAAGCAGGCGACACGGAAGAAGATAATTTAGGGAACCCTTCAGAGGCACCGCCGGCCCCGGTGGTCCCTGAGAAGGAACTGAGAGATGTGGACTGGGATGGTTTCGATCTGGACGACAGCCACAACGCGCCGTTCACGCCAGAGCAGCTAAGGGAGCAGGAACAGTTTCGGGACTGGGTTGTGAACGGATCTAAGGACGACATGCACCGGCTGCACAGCTTTATTTCAGTCACCACTTGAGCCGGCTAATTTTAGGCAGTCTGCATTTGCATGCGACGTGAATAGCATATTGAATGAACAAATTATAATAAGTCAGTTCGGCCCAAGTGTAGTGTCCAACACTGTTAACTTTGTTGCAAATTTCCCAACTTGGCCAACTCAACTTGGCCAACTTGGCCAACTTAAATTGGCCAACTCAACTTGGCCAACTTGGCCAACTTAAGTTGGCCAACTCAATTTGGCCAACTTGGCCAACTTAAGTTGGCCAAATCAACTTGGCCAACTTGGCCAACTTAAGTTGGCCAACTCAACTCGGCCAACTTGGCCAACTTAAGTTGGCCAACTCAACTTGGCCAACTTGGCCAACTTAAGTTGGCCAACTCAACTTGGCCAACTTGGCCAACTTAAGTTGGCCAAATCAACTTGGCCAACTTGGCCAACTTGAACATCCGATACTTTGACTATTTGAAATGAAGTCAAGTTCTAATCCTCTAGTTAATTTTTCAAGTTAGTTAGTCAGTTAATGAAAATAAAAATTTAAAATGTAAACTTCGAGATTTGAACTTGACTTTATTTCAAACAGTGAAAGTATCGGATGTTCAAGTTGGCCAAGTTGGCCAAGTTGAGTTGGCCAACATAAGTTGGCCAAGTTGGCCAAGTTGAGTTGGCCAACTTAATTTGGCCAAGTTGGCCAAGTTGATTTGGCCAACTTGAGTTGGCCAAGTTGGCCAACTGAATTTGGTCAAGTTAGCCATTTTTAAGTCGGCCAAGTTGGCCAACTGAAGTTGGTCAAGTTAGCAATTTTTAAGTTGGCCAAGTTCGCCAAGTCGGCTGGCCAACTTGACCATTTCTAATTGCACAAGACCAGGACGGTGTGCCCCCGGATGTGCCCTCAAAATTTTTTAAAATAGTTTTTAATGTCTTTTCAGATTCATTTATTTCTCATCATGCAACATTTAGGAAGAACAGTTTACAATTCTTCGAAACAAAACTAACTAACTACGTATATACATCAACTGATTAAGTTGGCCAAATTTGGCCATGTAGGACACTACACTTGGGCCGTCAGTACTGTGCTCATTATAAGAACGTTTGTGAAAATCAATGAAACAAGCCCAATCTGCGGCAAAATCTTCAGTAAATATAAAGCATGGTTTTCAAGTAAACTGACCACAGGTCAGTTAAAACCTGTTGTGCAGTTAAAAAACTTCTCCAGTGACCTTTTTTATTAAAACAATTTAAAGATCTTCCCAGATTGATGGGGTTGTGCAAAAGTAAGCACGGTTGCAATACACCTAACCAGTTAATGTGATTGAGTATTGTGATAGACAGCTATTACATAAATTGGCATTTGTTGGTCCAAATCTACATCACAAGTTTCCATTTAGGAAAAACTGATGTTACCATGTGGTTTATGACTTTACAATTTCTAACACTGTATACAATCGAGTTGACAAAGTTCGTATGAAAGCCAAAGTACATACAAAGAAAAAGTACAAGTAACTAGCTAACGTAATGGCCAAAACTTGTTTTAGTTTTTGCAACGAAACATTGCAAGTCAATATTGTTTGTATGTTCATTTCCATGGATGTTAGTCAATCGATCACAAAACAAATTGCAGACAGTTGTAATGTGACAGCTGTTGTCTTGCACTGAAACATGAGCTAAACAAATGCACACAAAAACTGTGCTGGCAAATACTGCTGCAAAAGTTTGCTGCAGACGCGTACTTTCGGCAAAGCGTGAACTAAACACGCGCACTGGCATTCGAACGCCAGGTAGCCAGTGTATTGTTACAAAATCAAAATTAAAGACCTGTTGTGCTGTGGCACAACAGGAAAAATGTTCTGTGTACACTATAATCCTGTAGGTACGTCTGAACTCTGGAGGTAGATGTTTGATTTTGATACGCCGTTTGTGTTTTTGCAGTTTACTGGGGTCACAGACAAAAATTGAAATTGATTGGGCACGTCAACACTGGTGGCCAATGAGTCTTGACTCTCATCGGACGGGTGAGATAAATGAATGCCAATGCATAAATTCGATGGGTCCACGTCTGAAACACCACCTGGCAGCCCGGTCGGTCTGAACCCCCCCTCCGGCTTATGCAAATCTCTCGCAGACATAAGGCTCGATGCATACTCGTGATCGTCGATTCGTGGTGTCATATTTTAGATATACACAACACTGTCAAAGATTTTGCTACAGTCAATTACATATTACTTACTACACATAGCATAGTATAGCATAGACTTGAAGCATATCATGTCAATAGGTACAAATCTACAGTAAGACAAAGACTGACTGTACCAGCAGCAAGTACTATGTTGTCACAGCCCATTATTCTATAGAGTATAGTAGAGCAGCCAAATGTGAACCACCTAAAATTTTACACTCAATGTGCTGACACTTGGGTCAAGTTTTCTCAGAAATTAGTAAGGCAAATAACTTAAAATTTCACTGCGATAATAACTGATAGTGAACGCAACTTTTTGCAAATTTTTGTGCCACAATATTAATTCTAGGCCGAGTTTATATAACGTTAAAGACGAACCAAAGAGACGGTGGGATTTTTCGCTCAAAATTTTGTAAGTGTGAGGTGAAATTAGAATAGTTGTGAAGCCACTTGAATAATAAAAGTGAGAGAAATAAAAAAATGCAACAATTGGATATTTAGGCTTTCGGTTAATTTTTTTATTTGTATTTGCGTATATAATAAAAAGACAAGTACAAATAACATTAATAGGCATGATTTCAATTAGTTTTTTTACTGTCCAGCGTTTGCTGCTGAATTCTTAAATCTGTTCTGATCAGTAGTAGACGTCACAAACACAATGGTAAGCTTTGGCTTATGTCTGTAAATCAAGCTTAAAACAGCTTCACGGATTTCCTTGTGCTTGCCGCAGTATATAAAACAGCTGGCAAGAGGGTTGGAAAATATCAGCACGTTCAACCACAAGTTTACGCAGTACATTTGTTCAGGTTTGGTTGGCCGAAGAAGCCTAAAAGACACAGGTCTCGCCAGATTGGGCAGAAAGTGTAGCAGAAATGTGACCACTGCCACCGTGCAAATTGTGTTGGTAATGCGGACTTGTCTTTTGTATAGTTCATCTTTAGTTTGCTGCCTTGGCAGATGCTTGGCTTTCCTTCTGTAGCTCCATACGGCTACGGTGAAAAAAACTATACTGGCAAAAGGACAGAAATATTTGAGAAATAAGTAGAGCTGAGATACCCCTGGGCTGAAGAAAAAGCGATTGAAGCAGGCGAAATCTCCGTGAGTGTTGTTAACTAGTATATGCCGAATTCCTTGTATCAGGAAAAGCAGCCCTGCACTTTGGACCAACGAAACAGCTATGTAATAGTATTTTCGAGTCAGTTGGGAAAAATATCGGTAGAAACAAATAGCGACAAATCGATCAGAACTCAACATGAGAATCATTATGTCAAAGTTAACCGAAGCCATCACTAGCAAAGGCGGGTATAGTCGCCCCAAACAGACAAGGCTGGGTACAGTTGTGGTGATAGATTGGTTGTAGCTGGTAAGCCAATGGTGAAGCATCGTGGGCCCTCGGATGGCAATAGCCAAGCCAATCAAACTTGAGATGACCATCAAAGCAATCCAGAATATGGAATCGTCTTCTGAAACAAGAGTACTTTGACATGTATATATTCTGTCCGATTCGATTATTCGATTCGATTCGTACTTACAAATTACAATTGTATGTCCGTTTAGCGCACAAAGGTACTAAATAATCACTACACTAATAAGCTATACGGTCAGATTGTGGTGTGATCATTTCGTAATTTTGCCGGCTGAACGGACATACGTCTGTAAGTATGAATCGAGCCTTAAGGCTTTATGCAACTGTTTGGGTCTCATTACGCAAAGACAAAAACATGGCGTGTGTGCAATCTTGGCACAGATTATAACATTTGACACACACACACACACACACACACACACACACACACACACACACACACACACACACACACACATAACATGCACACATAACATGCACACATAACATGCACACATAACATGCACACATAACATGCACACATAACATGCACACATAACATGCACACATAACATGCACACATAACATGCACACATAACATGCACACATAACATGCACACATAACATGCACACATAACATGCACACAATAAGAAAGGGATAATTGTTAACAAGCACTTTTGTTGACGAGCCTACATTTTTTCACACGATGACCGTCAGTATTATTTTACCGTTTCGGTAAAATATAGCGCGGCAAACACTTTTAAATTTAAATTTAAATTTAAATTTTTAAAGAGAGTGCACTACAGTAGCCATGCTGTTGCATTATAACAATACACTATTAGGCTTTAAAAGTATGCCCTCATTAATTTAAGTTTAAGTTTAAGTTTAAGTTCGTCTTTTGATTTTAATTAAGTTTAAGTTTAAGTTTAAGTTCTCATTTTGAAAAACAATTAAGTTTAAGTTTAAGTTGCTGCCTTAATTTTAATTTAAGTTTAAGTTTAAGTATTCGAAATTTTAGTAATTTAAGTACTCAAATAAGTTTTTTCTGTTTTTTTGCTACTATTACATGTTTCAATGTTACTACGGCGCTGTACATGTCCGTGGCTACATAAACCTGCAACGACCAAGTCAAAGTGTACCTGCCATAGTGGGGAAAAAATCCTTTTTTCATTTTCTAAAATTACGCTTTAATATTGAAAGACCCGCTTTTTTACGTATCATTGTCTGTAGGTATTTGTTGGTGGTCTTTGTGAAAGGCCTGTGAGACTTTCAGTATGCTTCATGGGGTGCATCGGTAATAGTAATAGCGGACGGTAGGCCCCAGAGAAAAATTGGCAATTTTTCTAACTTTTAGACCGAGTTTGGTCAACTGGAGACAAATCAGAAATTTTTTCCGACAAAAACTAAAACAAAGATGTGAACGTCGCACAGGGTTTTTTTTCAAAGGAGGGGTTCATTAGTCATGCAAAAAAATTTTAAGTATGCTAGTCTGTGTAACTTATATGTATATGTCACATACCATTGTTGCAGGGATCTAGGGGCGGTAGCCCCCAGAAACTAGCTCTTTTTTCCAATTTTGAGATAAAATTTGTATTGGAAACTTCAATTTAAGCCACTATCGGTTGAGAAAACAGAATGATCAAAGGTTTTTCAAAACCAAAGGTTTTTTGTTACTACCCGCCATTGCCATATTGGCGTGGTTAGGGCAATCATCATACCCACTTAACCAGGCATCCAGGGTAGAGTCCAGCTATGTGTATGAGGTTGGTTACCCAAGAGCATCATAGACTGGAGTATGTATGTGTGTTGTGTAATTTTTGTACAAGTTAGTCGTTTCATTTTAATAACACAAGCCCCTTTTACCTTTTTATAGCGATCTTGACTGACTCTTATTATCAGGGTGTTCGCTGTTTTCGAGACTTTAACATAAGATTCTGAATTTTCTGACATTCACCAAGAGAACAATTTTGTACAGGACTGCCGTGTTGGCTTTGCAATTTGTATTGGAAATCTGATTTGTTTCACAGGCCGTTCTTCAAAATTGAAATAATGAGATCGGATTTTTTTGGTTGATTTATTTGCACTTTTGTGAAACAAAAACGTTTAAATACGGTTCTTATGATCTAAATTCCAAACTAGTTCGGCAACGACAACTAATCGTTAGCACATTCTGAATGTTGATTAAACAGTTGCTTCTTTTCATAAATGCTTTTCAAAGCATTGCTTCAGTTTTTCCTGGTTGGTGCTCTCTTGCGTGCTTGTGTCGTCTGTCAACTAAACCCTGACTGTCGGACTGTATTATGCCTTAAACCCTTCCGGTTTGTTTCATGCGTTTCGTTTATAAATAAAACATAACAACACCTTACCCTATTTCACAATCATCCTCGCATCTGCACATCCATTCAACACGGTTACCGACTTTATACTAAGTTAATGTACAAAAGATAAAATAAATACATAAACCGTTAGTCTTTGATTTGACAACTACTGCTAGATCTTTCAGACTTTTATTCTGCTCCATTTAATACCAAAGGTAATACTGTCACATCAGCAAGCGTAAAAAACAAGTAGGTGCTGCATAATGTAGGTATACACTCACTTATGCCCACTTCCCACGCAGGTTTACGGATTAAGATTTATGGTTTAAGGTTTAACGTTTCATTCACAATAGCAATTTAAAGTTAAACAATATTTGAATGTTGTATATTCATTGGTTGGCTGCAGCAGCTTAAAGCTAAAGCAGCCTAAAGCTCGTAACTGATTGACTGAATGGAGAAGCTCCGCCTACAATTCTCAAACCTTAAGGTGGTACTAACGAATATGCAGTGGTTTTTAATGTTTTGCAAAAAATTAGTTGATTCAAACTGTATTTTTTGAAAGTAAAGTCTGTAAAAAATTGATTAATATACACAAAATGGCAAATGAAGTTAGCGAGATCATGTGAAAAAGTTCTAGGAGCAAGCCAAACCAACAAGCCAAACTACACAACAGTAGAATGGAAATTTAACAGTTTTGGCCACTTTTCTAAGCGCATGCGCAGCGCATAAACACAAAAATGAACATGAATAAACTTGTGCAAATTTTTTTGAACGATAATGTGAATTTTTAAAATTGCTTGTATTTTTGCGCAGCTATAGAACCCGAAAGTTGAGCATGAATAGACACTTTTCACTTTAAAACCGTATATTTCATTTAATAATTGACAAATCATAAAATCGTGCATTTTGGGTCCAGGGCCCGATTTATCGGAGCAAAATGTTCGTCATCAGAAATGTTCGTCATCGAAAATGTTCGTCATCGAAAATTTTGGATTGATCGAAACATTTTCGATGACGAACATTTGCTTTTTCGATGACGAACATTTGCTTTTTCAACGGCGAGTTCGTCATCGAAAAAACAAATGTTCGTCATCGAAAATGTTCGTCATCGAAAAGTTCGTCATCAAAAATGTTCGTCATCGAAAAAGCAAATGTTCGTCATCGAAAAAGCAAATGTTCGTCATCGAAAAAGCAAATGTTCGTCATCGAAAAAGCAAATGTTCGTCATCGAAAAAGCAAATGTTCGTCATCGAAAATGTTCATTATTGAAAATTTTCAGCGTTCGAAATTAGATCAGTCGTTCTAAGTCTAAACATTCTGAATTAGAACATTTTCATTAAAGTCTAAATTCTCTAATAATAATAATAACTACTAACTATCCAATACTACTACTACCTAAGACTACCTAATACTACTAAAATTGAGGTAATTAAAGTATTGAATTTAGTGGTTCTGTCTGGTGCCAATAGATAGTGGCAAACTCTCAAAGTTGAATATTATTTTGTTTCAACTTTTCCGCAACATTAACCAAAGTTTTGAAAAACTTTACATAAATCATTTTGCCGAAAGAGAACTAATTTAATAGTTCAGAAAAGCTGAAAACCTGGTTATAATTTCACAGAGCTCGGTTCATATACTCGCCCTTGTCCTTGTCCCTATCATTTTGTCCTTGAGCAATTCCAAAATTACCTGGCCAGATAAGCCGATATTTGGCATGAAAATATTTGACCTCAATTCCAGACCGAATACAAAATTCATCTAAAACGCTTCCGTTAATTCTTCACAGCAGCTGACCGAAATGTGCCCTAGTCCTTCTTGTCCCTCTGTGTTCTCAAGGACAAGTATGAACCGGTCTTAAATTAAGTACGCCTGAACCAAATGCTTGAAACGGCCAGCCAACTCTCCTTGCAGTATGGTCGCAGATATCAGTTATTCAGTTAACAGCTATTAGGGTCGATTGATACTTCAGTAGGGCATACGGACAATCCGTATAATGCCTGTATAATCCGTTTTTTAATTCTTACTTTTTAAGGCAAATGCGCATAGCTTGGGCCTAAGTTGCGTTCATATTTTTGAACAGTATGTCCGTTTGTCCGTATGCCAGGGAGTTTTGGCTAAGTTGAACTGAAATTAACTTTGCCGGGCACATACGGACAAAGTGAAATAGTGCCGTTTAGTATATGTAGATGAACGGACATATGGCTGACAGGCAAAGTGGCAGATGGCTGTACGGGCGAAGGTATGAATTGAACGGCCATTCTGCTGTTCAGTTGGTCCCAATGTCCATACGGTAGTACGGTTATTTTAATAATTAATATTAAAAATTGGTATTAAAAATACTTTTGATTTCAAATATTTTATTACCTTATTACCTTACTATACTATATAAATTTTTCGGCAAAAAAGAGAAATGATAATAACTCAGGAACCGCTCAGCGTAGAAACTTCGTTTTTGCGTTATTAAATAGCAGGCATCAAGGCCAAGATGTTTTCTACAAAGAGTTAGTCGGTTCAATGAACCTTTGAGCCGCTAAACCGGTTTGAAAAAATGAAAAAATTTTACACACACATTTTTGGGCTCGAACATCTACTACGATGACTGTCTGATGATATAGCGATATTTCGTGTCATATGGTAAGCAATCTTGGAAGCGTCATAACTTGCTTCAACGTTGACGTACAAACACATAATTGACGGCACTCAACTCAGAACAGAAAGCGCTTTCAAATGACACCTTACTTGACGTATACCATTCACGTTTAAACGTCTAAATTTCCAATTATAAATTATGACGCAAGCTTAACGTCAACTTACCGGGCCATGTCACCCATCATTTGAAAGCTCTCGTAATTTGCTTTCGAATGATGCCAAAATCATTCCAGTATCTCCCCAATATCAAAAGTTACGGCAACTCAAAACCATATGTGATCAAATCTTAATGTGATTAAAATTTTGGCAAAATTTTGAAAATTTTTGCCAATTATTTAGAATTCTGCTGTTAATGCATAAATTATCTTTTTCACCACAGGAAATGGTCGAACTAGTCTAAACTAGACGCACTAGACTTGTTACAATATTTACAATATATTTACAATATATTTACAATATATTTACAATATATTTACAATATATTTACAATATATTTACAATATTTACAATATATTTACAATATTTACAATATATATTATATTACAATATATATTAACCTAATAATAATGATAATGATAATAAGCAGGTTTCGTCTTCGCAGTGATCTCAGAAACCCCTGGCGTATGATATTTTCACCATTCATATGGCTGATAAAACAGCATAGACCAAATTATAGCGGTTTTTGTCCGGGCGCCAAGGTCATTACTACGTCAACTTGCAGTAAAGGGGTCATGTGACCCATCAATCGAAAGCGCTTTGTCTCCCCATTCCAATGGTGAAATTCCCAAGTGGCTGCGACCCCCATAACAAAAGTTATGGAGGTTTTAAGGTTTTCACACCATAGAACACTTTTATCATAATTAAATCGTAATTACTAAATTACGATATGTGTTCTTTTTCCTCATGTCTTTAAAGGCGCCATAACTGGCCTTTAGAACGCCGGACAGACAAACGAATAGCATCATTGGACTGCTGGCAAGCAGGGCTTTCAAATGAGGGGTCACATGACTACATAGCGCCTCAGGTTACCCCGAAATATAAATCTCAGGGTATGCTCACGTGTCAAGGTAATGTGACCCCTCATTTGAAAGCATTCTTTAATTTAAGACGATTGATGTAAGTGTCATGTTTGTACGTCATTCCTATCGTCCGCTAGACGTCTTTTAAAATTGACCTTTCGTGACTAACTATAATCAGCCCATGTTAGATCAAATCTCTTTACATGTAAATTTTAACTGATTTTTTTTAAAAAATCAGTAAGATTAACACTCAAGTGTCCTGAAACTTAAGTATGTTGTCAAACTAGTCTAAACTAGACGCACTAGTCTTGTTAATATTAATATTAAAAATATAATAAATAATATAATATAATAATATAATAAATTAATATTTTGCGCTGTTGTGCTATTTACATTATTATTTAATTAATAATAAATAAGGTTGGCTTAAAATTACTGCCAGCTGCTTATGTACCTATAGAAGTTTGCAGTTGGAAATTTCAACGGAGGTACCAAGCTCCGTTGAAATGTTCGTCATCGAAAAAATTTTCGATGACGAGCTTTTGTCATTTAGAACATAATAATGTTCTAAAAGACCAAAGCTCGTCATCGAAAAATTTCTCGATGACGAACATTTTCGATGACGAACTTTCGATGACGAACATTTGTCTTTTGATAAATCACCGTTGAAAAAACAAATGTTCATCATCGAAAATGTTTCGATCAATCCAAAATTTTCGATGACGAACAATTTCGATGACGAACATTTGTCTTTTCAATAATGAACATGTATTTTCGATAACTAACATTTGGTTTTTCGATGACGAACATTTTGTTTTTCGATGACGAACATTTTTGATGACGAACATTTGTTTTTCGATGACGAACATTTTTGATGACGAACATTTTCGATGACCAACATTTTCGATGACGAACTTTTGATGACGAACTTTTGATGACGAACATTTTCGATGACGAACATTTTGTTTCGATAAATCGGGCCCAGATAATTCACGTTTAAATACTTGTCCCATTTTTTGCATTCTTTAAACTCTTCAAAAAGTGGCCACATTTGAAAGAGCTCAAAAAAGGCAAATTGGTCTACTTTTAACACGTGCCACACAAATCAACTTTACAATTGACCAAAAAACTTTGCTTAAATGTAGAAAAAAAGTTGCGCTTTCTAACGATATAAAGAATATGCTCTAAAGTTAATTAATTATTGAACACTAGCCTGTTAAAAAACACTGTTTTTTATTTTTAGGACAAATTTGGGCATTTGGAGACGCATCAGAAAATTTTTCCGGCCGGACCATAAAAACCAAAAGGGGGACCTTGTTCACATTTTTTTATAAGTTGGCCAAAAGAGGTGAGGGTTCAGACCCTCTGAACTTCCCTGGGTACGCTCTTGACGTCACATCAGACACTGTATATATTACACAAGTACATGTAGCCTAATATACTCGTATAGTACTAGTTTATATATGCTTAGGCTTTGATAAAAGATAATAACTAGCAATAGTAACCCACATACATAATTGCAGGGGTCTGGGGGCGGTAGCGGCGAAAATTTTCAATTTTTAATCCAAATTTGGTCAATTGGAGCATGGAGACGCATCAGAAAATTTTTCCGGCCGGACCATAAATACCAAAGGGGGCCCTTGTGTATAAAAGCACTGGAAGAAAAATTCAGCAGAGAATTTCTCCCATTCCGCCCTGGGTATGCCCTTGAAATCAGAGATGCACAATAGTGACAAATTTTGGTTGCAAATTCAGGTCATTCCTATTGAAATTATACGTGTAATCATCTCAAATTACTGATTTAGCACTAACAAATCTCACATGAAGTCGGCTGCTATTTTTTTGAAACAGAACCGAGGTCTCGCACAAAAATTCTGCTCGAGAAGATATGGCAGACAAGACAATAAGCCAAAAACACGAGCCTAAATGAAAAGCTAGTCATTGACATTTAAGTATAATTTAAGTTTAGCGAAAAATTTCAGCAAAAGAAAAAGCTCAAAAATTGACATTTAAGTATAATTTAAGTTTAAGTTCTAATTTTCAAAAACGTTTAAGTTTAAGTTTAAGTTGACATCTTGAATTTTTGTTTAAGTTTAAGTTTAAGTTCACACGTCAAGTTTGAATAAGTTTAAGTTTAAGTTTAAGTTTAGGGGCATACTTTTTTAATTTAAGTTTAAGTTTAAGTATACTTTTTTAAGCCTAAACACTATACAGTATCCATGACACTGGATTATAGCCAGCATGTATTACTGTGCAAGTCTACTGTGATCCTGGCAGAATATTACCACCGTTGCTGTGCAGAAAGTTTAGTAACGGTTCGAAGGTTTTTGATCAAACTCGAACTAACGCTGATACAACTGACGACGAGAAGAGACTCTGATGTATAAATACTTCTTGACCCGTTTTTGTCATCTTGATTAAATATTAAATGTCAGATTTTGACTTTATAACATGATTTAATAGGTGTACAATTACTGGAAACTTAGAACTGTGTACTAGAGTTCTTCACGGGCCGGTGGCACGGCCCAGCCTGCAATTGCTATGACCTGTCCCGGCCCGCGGGCCGGCTGCGGGCCGGTGGCGGGCCGGGCCGCGGGCCGGCTGCGGGCCGGTGGCGGGCCGGTGGCGGGCCGGCTGCGGGCCGGGCTGCGGGCCGGCGGCCGGCCGGGCTGCACTGACTGATATTGATTTTTGTCACTCCGCTCAGGCTGCTTGCTATAGTGTCTTGTGAAATGTTACACCAAGAGTACAATGCGCGCATACGATTATGCAAATTAGTGTTAGTCGTATCCATGTGCGTCTGTTGCAGTGTAAGGCTCGGTTCATACTTACGCAGCCGTGTTCAGTCAGAGCCGACAAATTTACGAAAAAATCACGCCCGCGGCCCGCGAGTGATAGGTCTGGCCCGGCCCGCGAGTGATAGGTCTGGCCCGGCCCGGGCCCGGCCCGCGAAATGTTGGTAGTGAAAGAACTCTACTGTGTACCTGTCGTTACCTACTTATTTCATACCACTGCGACGTTTGTTGTTGTTTCTTTCAAAGTAACACACGTTGACATCGCTTTCTACATTTATGCCAAGCCTCTTAGGATCACCAAGAGACATACCATAACATATATACACACTCACGTGCGCGTAGTGACTTAACACACATACACACAACACACACGCGCACACACACACACAGCACATTCACGTCAGGTAAGCCGCTGTGTGTCAGTTACTGCTGCTGCCTTCAGTTCGATGCACTGAAACTAAGCATGATTTACATGCAATTTCGGTTTCAGTGCATTGACTGAATCAAGTATGCACGGCCGCTGAGGCGGCCGCGCAAAAACTATAACAACGTACTTTTTTTGAGCTCTTTTGAAACTATAATTGCGGTTGTGATGGTGCAATTACTGAACAGCGTGACTGGCCCCACAATAGATTCGAAGCCAAACGAGGCGTAGATATTAGCTCTACAAACAGCGGGGGTGAAAAAGTAGCATTTAGTGTCGAGTTCATTGTATTTGACAAATTCTAAATAGAAGCCTAAACTTGAAGCCTAATCCAAGGGCAAATAACGCAAAACGGAAAATATGCAACCGTCACAACTGTCGTACAACATGTACAGAAGATCTTCCGATCATCCACTTTAAGAACTTCTGAAAATACACTCAAATAGATTATTTAGCAATAGCTGATAAACTTGTAATACATGGCGAAGTTTCAAATTGCAACTAGAAAGAAAAATTAGGTAGATGAAGTAATTAGAAGAAGCTACTTGTGCTCATAATTGAATTCGTTTTTATATAGCAGATTTTAACGCATTTTGCAATTATTTTGTCTTACACTCGTGACATTCAAAAACTCATTAAATGCGTAATGTATTTTTACAGAAATTTTAATTGCTGTAATACAGCTTATGCTGTATTGTTATGCGTGTGTATTGTTAAGTATGTCCCTAGTAGAAACTAACTGATGCTAGCAATTACGTCATCGATAAATCTGCTAGTCGCCGAGTTTATACTGCTTTTTACTGCTAGTTTCTCAGCTTTTGGGTAGTGAGCAAACTGTCGCCATGTTTTGATGTCGAATTCAGTCGAAACCAACATAACGCAACAGATAATAAAAAGTTTATAATGCCTTATACGCTTTTTATATTGTCTATAACTTCGACATTCACTGACTTTGTTTTTTTGTTTTTTTTTTCTTTCGCCCAGAAAGCGGTCGAACACAGCTATGTTCAGATTCGCTTCTTTCTTGTGTTGAAGAATAGTAAGGCTACGAACCATTCTCCAAAACAAGAGTATATCCTATTTGTAGGTATTATGTTATGGTGTATGAATGTTTAGTCTAAATTAGGGCAAGTTGTGAGACCTTGACCTCCGATCCGAGGGTACAGACGCAAGAGTCTCACGTAGATATTTGAGTCTAATTTGATCTAGTACATATGTGTGGCGGGTGCTGTAGTCGTAGTTGTAGTTGTTGTTGTAGTTGGCTCTGTAATTGTTGCTGCTGTAGTTGTGGTTGGAGGTGTAGTTGTAGTTAGTTGTGGCTGTATGTATTGCTGGTGTTGATGTAGTTGTAGTCGTTGCTGTAGCAGCAGCAGCAGCAGCAGTGCCAGTAGTAGCTGTCGTAGTAGTAGTAGTAGTAGTAGTAGTAGTAGTAGTAGTAGTAGTAGTAGTAGTAGTAGTAGTAGTAGTAGTAGTAGACGTAGCTCCTGCAACAGCAGCAGTAGTGGTAGTGGTAGTCGTCATCGTAGCTGTAGCAGCAGCAACAGTCGTTACAGCAGCAGGAGTAGTCGTGCCAGTGGTTGTTGGAGCAGCAGTTGAAGTAGCAGTAGTTATGGTTGTTGTTGTTGTTGTTGTTGTTGTTGTTGTGGCTGTTGTTGTTATTGTGGTTGTTGGTGTGGTTGTGGTTGTTGTTGTCGCTTTTGTTGTGGTGTTTGGTGTTGTTGTTGTTGTTGGTAGTCGAGCTGCGCAACGGCTTGGTGTTGTAGTGGTAGTATCACTTTAAGTGGAACAGCAGCAGTCGCACCTATGGCTTACATTTCTTTCGATTCTCTTCTTTAAAGTTGTTGTCGGCCAGAAGCTTACCTAATAGCAAATCAAAACTGCGAGTTTCCCTTTCTAAAAAAGGTACAATTATGGTCGAAGGTCGTTAGTGACATTCCTTCGTATTTTCATAAATGGCTTGTTCATTCTATCGCCTTTAAGCTTATTTTTGGTTACCGCTTTTCCATTCCTTTTCCAGTTTATCTTTGAGCTTTCTCTTTTTTCCGCTGTTTAGGCTTCCTCAGCTTTTTGCAGTCATCCAGCCTACTGCCATTCTAGCCTGTCAGTCTCTGCTATTTCCTATACTTCCGCAAGCTTAGCATCTGCTTCTGCAAGCCGTTTAGCATTCTGTGCTTCTGTGTTCCTCCAAACTTTGCACTTTTTCGCCAGCTGCTCTACGAGTTTATCTATTTCTATTTTTTTTCAACTTTTGTGCCAAACTTTTTTTTTTGCTTTTCCACCCATTTTTTAAATCATCAAATACTTGCCGTTTGTGTTTGTGTGCTGCCCGTCGATCTGTGTCAGCTTCTAACTCCTGCTGTCCCTTCTCTCTGCTCTGTGCCGTCTAGCTATATTCTCTTTAATTTCGCCTGACGTCGATTCACAAACTCTAATTTTCTTCTCCTTTGCTCACCAGGAAAAATCCTACCTCTCAATCATTTCCATTGCATCATTTCCGACAGAATAGTCGTGGCGGACTTCCGGGTAATCTTTTCCCTTGCCGTTTTCTTTTTGAATTTTCTTCTAGTCTTCTGTAGGTAGCCTGATCGTAATCGTCACTCCACTCTGACAAAAATGGTAGTTTAGTTCCACTGACTTTGTTGGACCGTTGAAAGTTAAGTAAGGGTTGTAGCATGGCTGCGAGTGCACTCAGATATTTGTATGCACGATGCGCTGGAAAGCTCCGAGTGGAAAGCACGAGTGCGCGCAGTGCACGAGTGCTTTGCACGAGTGCTTTCAAAGCAGAGTTGCATACTAATATCTGAGTGTCAGTGCTAGCCATGCTACAACAGACTTTCACATGGCCTTGACAAACACAAAAAAAAACAAAACAAAAAGTACGGTGAAAAACAAAAAGTACGGTAGCGGTAGGATTCGAACCCACGCACATCTGACTGCCATATCCGGAGTCAGGGCCGTAGACCACTCGACTACGCTACCTTAGGTGGCAAATGTTTGAATGACAGCATTGAGTTAGAATAGTTAGAGTTAGAAGTTATTGCGCAAAATAATTATTAAATGACATTATTATTGATACGGAACAGCTAAGGATTAAGTAACTGGTGTGTATGAGCAAGCCTACATATTATGTAACTGAAAGGAGACTACAACAGCCCTTCACACGTACGCAGATTAATTTTATCACAACTTGGGCTTTAAATAACTAGTTCATAAGCAGCCGTGGTCGAGTGGTTACGATGTATGATTACGGATCTTGATGATTTGTTACGTAATGGTTCGATTCTTTCCGTTCTTTTTAAGGTTCTTTCTTACTTCTAGCAAGCGTGTGACAAATTTTTGAGTACACGCTGCGTCGAATTCGCCAATGCTTATCGTGTGATGATCAGAGAATGCAACAAATCTCTGAGTGCACTCTTGGGAGATAAGTGATTAGAAGAGTAGCACGTATCAGAGATTTGTAGCACGGTTAATTACATAGAGGCCATGTGACAAGAATAGTTATCACGATGCAGACGAAATAAGGGTAGCTTTATTCACATGCAAAATGGCATGGCATGTGATGCAAAATGCACATGCCACCAATCTATTAAATTTAGAACAAGCACTTGTCACTAAAAATTATGCACGTATCTAACTAACGTAACGTAACCGTAACTAACCAGATTTACAAATGGTTTTATAACATACTAATTGTCCCTGGTAAACCTATAGGTTAATTTTTGAAAAAACTCACAGCACCCATGAGTTTTGTAGCTGTAAATAATCGGACTAAACGGTTTAAAAATTATGATTAAAAATGCCATTCCAAAACCTCCGGATTAAACGGACTTAACTTTTAGCGCGCTGCTTTTTAGTCGGACTAAATGGACTTAACTATGCACGCTAATGTTAAGCGTGTATGTTAAATCAGTTTAGTCCTGTGGTAGTTTTGGAATGGGGTCAGACTAAAATTAAGCCGCAGACTTATTTTAACTCTTTTAGTCCGTTTAGTTCTATTTGTCATTCCAAAACCTCGGACTAAAATAAGTCCAGTCCGTTTAATCCGGTAAAGGAATTGGCCCTAAGTCTCCGGAGACTACCTTTATGCATTCCACCTTATGGCTGCACCAATAGCATAAATCTACTACGCCAGGAATGTGAAAACAAATGATTACAGAGCCGTTGATGTGTAAATAAATGTAGGTAATTTTAAAGGCTGGAATTCACAAAAAGTGTTATTATTTTAATCTGTCTTTGCATGAAACAATATAGGAGTAGGTAGGTATGAAACTATGTACCTATATGAAATATGAAGCTGGTTTTCAGAAAATGGCAAATGGATTTTGTCGCATATCACTTTATTTTTGTTTTATAAGTTCGTGCTGGGTTGCGTTGCTACTAAAAACAAACATTTGCAAATGATGATGAAAAAAGTTTAGAATAATCGTTTTTCAAAGAAGAACTAAATTAAAACCTGATAAAAATCGAAGAAAAATCAAACTGCGCTACAATAGAAAAAAATAAGTAAATAAATATAAATGAACTTCTGGGTTTTGCACGGTTCCGAAGCTGTTCCAAATTGTTTTGCCAGATACGGTAGGTTTTGCATATGTCAGCGGCCAGTCAACCCCAAGCGGCAACTTTGGGTTGGGTTTATGCTTGAGGCTGGATACTTCTCGTAAAATTGAGTGTACTTTTTTCCTGTTGTGCCACTGTAGTGTTGTTACTTGTAAAACTAGGATTAAATGCATTCTCGTACGTGAAAGTAGTTGTGGTTCGATAGTCAGTAAAGTACTGTCGTGTTCATTACAATTGGCGCAGTTATATTTCGAACCTAAAAGTCAGGATGTTCCTGTAATTCTTGTAAGTTCTTCTCTCTTGAGATTCTCATCATTGAAAAAATAAGTGAACGTACTGATCTTCTGTTTGATGATTTTACAAAGCCACGCTTTGGTTTTGTATTGCATTATATTTTGCTTGTAGATCATGATTTCCATGTCAACTGGTTCAATTGAGCTATCCAAGGTGACTTTAGGGCAAACTACCTCCTCTGGCAAGCGAAAAACTGACCGTGTCCTTTTGAAGTCACACATCATAGGACTGATTCCTTCAGTTGCAGGTAGACAAATCAGAGCAAAAAACATTAAACCAATCAAAGGACCGAAGAGACGACCACGTACACGAGCCAAAAGTTCTTGGTTCGGTCGCGGCTCCATTCCTGGTGGCGGCGGAAGCTCATTTCTCGCCAGTGTCTCAGTAGTTGCCGCGGAACTACTTCTCGGGGTAACTCTTTCAAATGCACTCACCCCTTCATGTTCAGGCTGTTGGAGTGCTGTGCTAGTAACGGGTGCATTTTGAGGATTTTCCATTGATTCCATTCGTTTCTCCATCAGATGATCGGCGAACGTGCATAACTGTTCCAGTTGTGGTCCTTTCAGTACTATTGTAGCAGCACCGTCAGTCGCAGATGGTTCCACTTCAATTTTGTTTGTTTCCATTAAATTGGCAGCCTCGTGGCTGTCCAAGTAAGTGAGGATCTCTCGAGTAGCCACAATTTCTATTTTCCTTATCAGCGGATAGTTGACAGGATCCAGCTCGTGATTAATGGTGTAAGTCAGTTCCTCAGAAACACTGCCCGTACTAGAACAACCCGTAGTCAAAACAATTTTGCACTAGAAACTGCTCTTTGGACCGTTCAACGTATTGAGAAAAATAAGGTAGGCACGCAGGTGTCTGCAAAATCGCAGCGCCAATTTGTAGTAAGTATGTACTCTTGATAGACCAGACAAGTTAATACGTATTAAATAGGCGTTTATTAAACGAGCAACACAATATAGACTATGACAATACGGACACACGGTCAGCTCCAGCTGACAGTCTAACTAGCAGTACTCCAAAAGAACCCCCCTCTAAGGTGAGCTCGCCCTTTAAATAGTCCGCCAGCCTGGCGTGACATTTCGAACATCCAAATCCAAAAGTGGCCTGTCGCTAACTCACCTGGAATGTTGGCACCATTCCAGGCAGACAGCTTCCCACCGTAAGAAAGAGGAAGCAACTCAAGACCGAGTCTTGAGCAGTTAGGTAGGTACGTACATCGTATATACCATATACGTACTCTTGCACTACAATACATTTTGTATTTGAAATTAGTTCAAACCCAATTTCAGACTTGATTAACAGATGTTGTTTGATTGTTTGGAATAGGCAGGTGTTTACAATTTCAGCTGCCGTGTAAATTTATTTTTGAATTTGTGGGTGCACTGTTTTACTGCAATCCTGCACTTCAAATCAATGCTGTACTTACAATTTGATTTACTGTGTACGTATTACAACTGTTCAACATTGCTTCACTTGTTTATGTTTTCAGTATTCATTATTTGCTTATTAAGTTAAATAGTGTCTATTATTATATCATGATATATATTATATTCAATTAGCGTACTGGCTAATTTTAAACTTATCATTTTTAATTTTTATTATATTTTCATTCTTGTCAATTTTAATCAGCTAGTTATGAAATATTTATTAATTATATGTAAATAGAACGCAAGTGTTTGTTTACCAAGCAACACAAGTTATTTTCTAATGCTAGGTCGATTCATACACTGTTGGTGTCTGTATCAAGGTAATGACCGTTGTTAATTATAGACTATTGTTATAGTGCTAGGACTTTTTACATGACTTATGACTTGTCAGATTAGTATCTAATTTGGTATTCACATAATGTTGGTGTCCAAGCATAAGTTATCGGCTATGCCGTGTTCAGTGACAGTGGTTTCAAGGTCATTGGTCGCAACCTAGCGGTCGCGGGCAATTGGTCGACTACGTAACTTTGCTTATACTGGTTCAAATCACATAATCTTGGTGTTTATACCCAGGTTACTGACTAGGCCACGTTAATTGGCATTGGTTTCAAGGTCATTGGTCGCGACCTAGCCATCGCGGGCAATTGGTCGACTACGTAACTTTGCTTATACTGGTCCAATTTACATAATCTTGGTGTTTACACCTAGGTTACCGACTAGACCACGTTCATTGGCATTGGTTTCAAGGTCATTGGTTGCGACCTAGCGGTCGCGGGCAATTGGTCAAATGTCTATAATTGGTTATATTGGTCATAATCGCCTAAATTTGGTGTCCATACATAGGTTATTGACCAAGCCAAGTTCATTGGTGCTGGTTTCAAGGTCATTGGTCTCAAAAAGTAAGTACAATATTGAAATACTTTTACCAGTAATAATATAATTTTGTGTGATTTAATGTTGACTGTTATAAGTATGCACTTACGATTGTTTTTATATTTAGGACGTTCACTACTGTGTATACTGCGCCAAGTCCTACTCACGCCGAGACAAGCTCAACAGACACATACGTACAGCACACACCCATGACAACCCTCTCACTCCGCTGGTTCCGTATGCAAGCTTAAGCTCAGATGAAGACGAGAATCTGGACGAAACGGTGTGTCAATTCAAGGAAAAGTGAAATATTTACCTATTTTTTTAAATAAGTAGGTGCAAATGTTTTTTTTTATTTTGGGACTTATACGGTTTTAACTTCAACTTTGCGTGTTAATACATTAAACATACTACGTCAATTCTGGCGGGCTGCCTTCCAAGGCTCCATACAGGACATTTTCAACCTTTAGCAGTAACAGTAAATTATAATTAACACAAAATTTTTACTTTTAGATAAAGTGCTCATTTTGCAAACAGAAGTATCGAGAGGTAGCTGGTCGAAGTGTGGACCGATTCGCACACCTCTACTATCGCCAGTGGTGTAATCACAAAGACATTGACTGCGAAGAACCGTTTCCTGGGGTGACACTGAAAGATCTGGATGAGTTAGAAGAACTGTTTAAAATTAACGTCTATGTCTATGAGCTTTTGCAAAACGGACAAGATGAAGAAACTGAAAATACCCAACAGCTCAACGAAAATGACATGGAAACGGACGATACCCAACAAGATCAGTTCGACGAAGTGGACACGGAAACTGACCAGCAACACCAACCAGCGAGTATCGACCCATGCATCAGTACTTATGAGCAACCATCGAAACGCCCCCGTCTCTAGGAGCTATTGAACTCTGTTCCTGACCCCCAGTTTATACCAACGCTGGTTTATGAACAATCCGAACCTGAAGAAAGTGATGAGGAAGAAATGTATGTAGACGCGCCGCGGCCACGTAATCCGTTTATTAACGACGAGGCTGATGCAAGTGAGGATGACGAAACATGCGACGACGCAACAGAACATCATGAACTGATAAAAGAACTACACCCGGAGACAGAGGACATTGTGACGTTTGACCTGGTCGAAGAGGCAAACACAAACGAGGTTGAAATCGATGACAGACTTCCTGTTGGGTCGACATTTGCGCACTTGTTGCGAGAACCCCAACTTCGATTTCCAACGACAGTTTATCTGAACCTGCACAAGGACCACTTCTCACTAATCACAAATATTGAACAATATGCAAAAAAGTGGCATTGCGTCAAGTGCACCAGACTATTTTACCATCGTGGACATTATAATAAACATGTCAGCATTTGCAAAGGCTCGACAACGAAGTACATATACCCTGGCGGTGGGTGGGGTCTTCCACCTACAGTGCACGAAGAGTTGCAAGAAGAAGGTTATGCTGTCCCACCGACAGTTTTCTATCCGTACCGTATTACTTATGACTTTGAGGCCATGTTTGAAGTGTTTCAGCAGTCCAGTCCATCCGGAAAGCTGCACTTCACTAACAAACTACTTCCAGTTTCAGCCAGTGCGGCTTCCAACGTTCCAAATTTTACTGATGCCAAGTTTTTCCTATCAAAAGGTGATGCTTTTGAAATGGTCGGAGAACTATTGAACTATTTTGAAACCGTCAGCGCTGCTGCAAAGGATATAATGCTGCAGGAATATGGAACAATCTATAATTCACTGAAAGACCACGTCAAAACCCACAAGCAGCACAAAGCTAACTATTCCAAACTGCTGAACGATCAAGCTTCGACCCAGGTGCTCGAAGATATACCACCGATTCGATCGATGGGTAAGCCAGATTCCAGTCCTCGGGTTCAATTCGGCCAAATTTGACCTTAATTTGGTCAAAAAGTACTTGATTCCGCAGCTTATTGGTCGGAAAAGACACTGCACAGCTATCAAGAGAGGCAACTCTTACATGAGCATCAGTACCTCTCACTTTCAACTGATCGATATCACCAACTACCTAGCCCCTGGAACCAGCTACGAGAAATGGCTAAAGTCCTTCGAAGTCAGTCAGCAGAAGGGTCGTACGAATGGTTGACATCGCTGGATAAACTACAGCAAGACTATCTGGCCAGCCACGATGAGTTCTATTCAAAGCTGAAACATAAAAATATAAGCGAAGAAGAGTACGCTGCAGTCCAACAGATTTGGCACAATCAGCAGTTCCAAAGCATGAAAGAAATGTTGGAATGGTACAACAATTTGGATGTGGTGCCATTTATGGAAGCTGTGGAAAAAATGTGGACCCACTTCAAAGACCTTAACATAGATATATTCAAGCAGGAGATATCTCTGCCAGGAGTTACGATGTGGAACCTATGGAACCGAACTCCACAGCACGCCATCTTCACTCTGTGGAACGAGAAGAATGCGCCCTGGCAACATCTGATGCGTCATAACATCGTTGGTGGACCCTCCATAGTTTTTCACCGCTATCACGAGGTCGGAAAAACCACGATTCGCGGCGGAAAGCCTGTAAGGAAGGTTGTGGGCTATGACGCAAACAGCCTGTACCTTTGGTCTACCTGCAAAGAAATGCCAGTTGGTATTTATGCTACGTGGGCACCAGTGACCGACAACGACACAGGAGTGGATGTTACTGTGAACTCTCCTGAGAACGATAACAACTGGGACGCTGCCATGAACAGATGGAAACGCACGATCGAGTCCAACATGGACAAGGAATTTAAAATGACGTTAGGGTACAGCTATGCCCAAAAAGAATTCTGGTGGCTGGAATACCAACGATCAAGGCTGGGATCTATGCGTATTCGCCACAGATTCAACGGCGGTCAGAAGGTTTTCTACTGTGGAACATCTCGATATCCAGTGGACGGGTTCATCGCCCATCATCCGCTGCACAACAAGCCTGTGGTATTGCAGTTCCACGGTTGCTATTTCCACGGGCACGATTGCCGCCTGACGCGCCAAATGGAACCTCAACTGAAGCAGCAACGGGCCGAGGAAACAAAGAAAATGAAAAACTTTTTTGCAACGCAAAACGTGCACTACATCAGCTGTTATGAGTGCGATTTCAACGACATTATGCGGAGAAACAGACCATCAGACCGCTATAAATTCCGCACAAGGCCAAGTGTACCGCTGACGGCCAAGAAACTACTGGAAAGAATCGAACAACGAAAATTCTTTGGAATTATTGAATGCGATATCCAGGTTCCATGGTTTGATAAAGAACAGCGAGAGCTGTTCGACGAACCTCCAGCAATTTTTAAGAACACAGAAATATCAATCAACGACATCGGCGATACCATGAAACAGTTTGCGGTGGACAATAATTTGCTCAAACAGCCACGCCGCAGTCTGATTTCAAGCTATCATGGCACGAAAATTCTATTAGCCACACCACTGCTCGAGTGGTACCTGGAACAGGGACATGTGGTTACGCGGGTTTACTAAGCTGTCCAATACCACGAGATGGACGTGTACAGGGACTTGAAAACTGAAATAGCCGATCATCGACGACAAGCGGACGCAGACCCCTCTCAGAAAATTTAGGGCGAGCTGTGAAAATTGGTAGGCAATTCCTACTACGGCTGAGCGTGCATGGATTTGGAGAAGCACAAAGACATTTCGTTTGTTGCTGAACGCGATGCCGCTTAATCCATCAACGACCCCCGTTTCAATGGCCTGGAGGAAATCACTGAAGGCTTTTACGAACTAACAATGGAAAAGTCCAAAATTGTGTTTAACTTACCCCTGGTCATAGCCTTCTTTGTCTACAGTTACGCAAAATTGAAAATGCTTGACTTTTACGCCTTTCTAAACACCTATGTCGGCAAAGAAAATTTCCAACTGATCGAAATGGACACTGACTCTTTTTACTTCGCCATTTCTGCCGATACTCTCGACGCCGCAGTCATTCCTGAATACAAAAACGACTACGACGCCGACAAAAAAAATAAATAGCCACCAGTGAGCATGACCAGCGAACGCCAGGCCTCTTCAAACTAGAGTGGGAAGGCGACGGAATGATTGCTCTTTGCAGCAAAACGTATTATGGCTGGCGTAATGACCCCGAGTCCAACGAAGAGACCAATGTCAAGTGTTCCACCAAAGGCTTGTCGAAATCTATCAACAAAATGACCAAAGAAAAATTTCTCAGAACGTTGGTAGATCAAATAACCCAGGGCGGCACTAATCATGGATTCATGGTGAAGCGTAGCGAACTGCTTCAGTACGAACAACGACGAAATTGCCTAACATATTTATACCCCAAGCGCATCGTTGACAGTGACAATGTTAGCACCAAACCCCTGTTATTGTAATTGCATTGTTATATCTTGGTCATAATTGGTTAGTTGTTTTAAAACGAAACACTAAAGTTAACGCAAAAATTATATGTAAGGTGTGATAATTCACAGTTTTACTAACCAATTCTGCACCTTTTTTGTGTAATATTTTATGCGTTTGAGTCGTTTGTGTGTATTTGTTTATGTGCGTATGCTAGTTTTTATATATACTTGTTTGTTATGATATAATTGTGGTTTTTATTATTAGACGTCTGACCGAACGATTTTAAAAATAGTCTGAGAACGGATAATCATTTTTGTGTCGGTTTTTAAAGTTATTTTCTTCAAAACAATAGGTTGTGTGCTAGTGCATTTTTGTTTGTACATGTCTGGGCTACTAACCGTTCATACTTAAGCTTTACCGTATGTGTATGTTTACACTTGCGCACTTGCGTATACGTTGAAGTTTTCGATGAAGCGTATTACACTGTTCTGTGGACGCAGCTGTCCTGTTTCTTTTCCAATGATTTCTATAGTGATATAGTTGGTATTCTAAAATCTAAATAGTTTTATTGGAATTTTTCACGTTAATAGTATAAAACAAACTAGTGTTCCGGGAAAACAAGAAAAGTGAGACGGTTTTGGTTATATTTATCATGAAAGTAGTTGGTGTGATGTTGCTTTGAGTGAACGAACGGACGTTCAACCATTCGACGGTAAATTCAAAGGCTTAGGTGAACATCGGAAAAGAAACAGAAAATGGGTTGGGAAGGCTGCGGGGTGGGGTCACGTACTGCAATAAACTCACTAACAAATACGTGACTCTGCTCGGGATTTTTGGGGGCTTCGGCCCCCTTTTAACCCCCCTCTTCTTTTTTCACTTTTTCTTCACTATTATGGTCCCTGTGTAGCACCATCATCAGCTTAGCGTCGTTTTCATTTATTTATTTTATTTATGGTCACAAACTATGTTTAGATATTTCATCTTTCTCAGTCATATTCATGTCAAATAGAACCATTAGTGTTTGTGTTTTAGAACATTATATTATATTATACCTGTTCTACCGGCATAATGACCAGCCAGTCTCATATCGACTGCCAAAAGAACGACGATGAAGTCATCATACTTTATGATTATAACCAACGTAAGTTTGCAATTCGCACTAGATATCGCACCAGTCCATACCTATATTTGCAGTAGTCCACACCTATATTTGAAGTAGTCCACACCTATATTTACAGTAGTCCACACTATAGTTACTACAGCTACATCTTAGCCTATCTTTTGTAGAAGAAAGCGGCGAGGGTTTCAGTCGGTGATGTCATAGCCCTGACCTGTTCGAAGACACCGAATCAACCCGAAGCATTGGGCACGACGAGGTTGACGACACGCAGTACATGGCTTTTAGCTGTGCTCAACGAATTCCCAGCGAGGGTGAGCACAAGTGTCTTACATGTATTGCACATAACACTGTCAGAAATGATGTTTTTTTTATTTTTCAAACAACATATTATTCTATTCATTATGAGTTCACTGTACTTGCCAAGCTAACTTTTTATTAATTTACAAAATATAATATTACAATTACTTCATCTTTGCTTTTAGAAGTTTACAAGTACGCGGAAGAGGCTGAGGTCGCCGTCGTTGATGTCATACACAAAGCCGCGCAGTGTCCTACACCACTGATGCCAGAAACCATGGTGCAGAAGTTCTTGCGCTCGTCGGACTGCAAACTTCCCATGATGACTATTGATGAGGAAATGGAGTTTGAGCAGACCGTCAGGGAAGGTGTAACTGCCCAATTCAACGAGGACTGGCGACTTCGGACCAACGCTGGTGCCAATCTGCTTTTGCTAAACTTTGAAGAAGTGCAGAAGCTGTTCACACACGTAATGCACGCCAATTGCTATGGTTGTGCTTGGGACCAGCCTAACCAATTAAGCCACGCCTGCCTAACCCACGATCGATTCATAGATGTACAGGTTGAAAAAGTGAAAGAAATTCTTGGAATTACTGACCCGGACATTGACGGACTGTTTGTTTACATTGTCAAGCATTAGTTATTCTTTGTTTTGTGCATTTGACTAGTCTACTTTGTATGTACTGCAAATAAACACAAGAACAAAATGTGCAGTGTTTTATTTAATATTCAACATATACTATACAGTAGACATATTATTCATCAGCGTTGCTGACAACAGAGAAATTGTCTACGAAGTTCAAAAACCATATGTTTTGAACAGCAGCGAGCAACTGCGTGTTCTAAATTAGCGTGATGTTGACAAGCAGACAAGGGGTAATTATCATTCAAGCATTGAATGATAATGTTTAAGTCTGTTGCTGCGACCACACAATGAAGTGAACCAATTGCTTCTTGAATCCATCTCTTCTGTTTCTCGTCGGCTGTGACGATGTAGTTCGGATTAAGTTTAGTAATAATTTCTGAAAGTTGCCTCATGACGTACGTAAAACAGTTCATCTTTATTGTGTGGTCCCATCGCAACCTCTTCTGATCAAGTTGATTTTTAACAATTGTTTGCTCGCTGCTGTTGAGAATATCCAAATCAAATGGTGCACCAATGGGAAAGTGTTCAATTTGGTCACATTTTCCGGCAGGTTGCCATAGCATGGTTAATTCTAGTGGAACTGATCCGCAGGTATAGATGTTAATGTGGTTTATGCTAACGTAAATTGCATCGGTAATACTTGTTGTAGCGTCAGATAAGTTTAACGTAGTAGCAAAACGAAATGATAAATTGTCCATAATTTCTGAAAACAACAAAATACAATAACAATATAAATATAGTGCGAAAGTTTACTCGAAGTCATTACTATCGAAGCTCTCGTAATACACGGCTCTTAGCTGATACGCGCGGTGCATAGAGCAGAAACGGGCCACGTCGATTTGTTGAATGGCGTGATCACCGCAGCATAAGAAAAGGAACATGTCCGGAGTTTGTGGAAACTCGGGAACACCCAGGGTGGTTGCGTCGAGGACATTCAAATAGATACGACGATGGTCCAAAGCGCGTTGTAGCAGCACCCTTTGGGCTGTCCCCTTGGTGATCACAAATCGGGGGTGAATTTTCTGGAGAATGTTCACGATTTCAGCTAGTGCTTCGGTTTTGGTCAGCAGTTGCGAGGAAGTGTCCCAGGTCAGGCCGTTTCGTTCAGTGGTGAAACTAATGGTTGCTTGCTGCCTATCGTTCAGTTGATTTAATGGAACAGGGGCCTGGATGAAGTGATGGCGGTATTGGTCAACGCCTCCAATGGGTTTCCACAACACGGTGAACTCTAGTGGAACGTCGCCAAGCCTGGGCACACCAACAGAGGTAACAGTAACAAACACAAGCGGACACATTTTAAGCTATATGTAAGTTTATCTGGTAGAATTAAGCAAGTCAGAAATGAAGCCAAAGCGAACTTGTAACAGATATTATGTGTAAAGAAAAATTCAAATGTTTGATTATAACTGACATATGCAAAGGAAAAAATGTGCCTCAGGCACTATTATTCAAAATTGAAAAAAAATACCATAGAACATTAGACGCCAGATGGCGAAGCGTGGTTTAGCTATCTATGTCAATGATTCAAATTTGAAAGTGATTAATTAGCATAGAACATTAGACGCCAGATGACGAAGCGTGCTTTAGCAATCTAGGTCATTTAAAATTTCAAATTCAAATTTGAAATTGATTTATTGTTTTTTATAGTGAAAAGAACACCATTAAACTTGTTTTAACTGGTTTGAAAATTTTGAAATTATTTGAATTTGAAAATTAAATTTGAAAGATGAAAATTGATATTACCTTAAAATTTGGCACTAAAATTACTGTTACTGAACTACACTGATTAACACAAGAATGAATAATATGCTAAATAAACAGCTACGTAGTGTCCATTGGTACAATAGCTTCAATTATATCTGTTGTTGAGTCAATATCCATTGGTTCTACTTCATCCATTTATGTTCCATAGAACGCATCAAGCTTTTGTTTCAGTTTACTCCAATCCATTTCGTTATAATATACAGGAACCACGATCAGTTCACGAACTCGTGGGGCATAAATAACTAAATGAGCTTCCTTTAATCCAGTTATAGCCAACTGACCCAATATCTGTGAATAATATTTGTGTTCTTTTTTAGTTGTAATCCATTGCTTGTTTTTTTACAATAAAAAGTATTTCCGCGATCGTTAATTATCTGCTGAATGCTTCTTGGTATTAAAAATGTATCGTATAGGCATTTAACTTCAAGTAGCCACGGCTGTTGAAGTTTGTCATTCGCGTTGTAGACGATTCCATCCGGAGATGCACCCAAATGAGGAGACGATTGTGGAATACATAACCCGACATTGGCAACAATGGCATCCAAGTTGAAGTTATCCTTTAGATATTGAACATAAGCAAGCTTAGCGTTAGCTTCTTCCTGTATCCCAACTTGGCACGCTGGTGGTAAATTTGAAATCTTCCTTGATTCACGAATTTCGTTCGCTAATTTAAGGGACGCTTCATTGGTCTTGGTCGATGATACTCTTCCGAATTGCGACGCCGTATGCCGTCCTTTTCTATATCTCCACCAATCATCACACAAATGCTGAGAGCTAGTTTGCAACACAACTGACTTGTACAACGGATTAGACATAACTGCTGTTAGTCAACGCCGGTACATTTTTTATGAGCAGAGTAAGATTAGTTCGGCATTAATGCCTTAACGACAGCACCACGAGAAGGTTCTCTGCCACCACTGTCGTACTATGCATACTTTTTTGTTTTTTTCTATTTTTTTCTGTATGCATAGATTTTTTTAACATTTCTTGTAATATTTACAATATCATACATTTATAAGTCTGTACAATCAGTCAATATTTACACCAGTTCACTACGAACACGCATTAGCATGAAAACCGGTTTTCATAAAACGTG
>JASANF010010650.1:0-18303 GCA_030248245.1 Trissonchulus sp. WLG1_4
TTCCGTCCCGTCTTCCATCGGCGAATCATCAAAGGCAAACCTGCCTGATGGCATCCCGTTGCCATATCAGATTTCCAACGGGGCAGGAATTCAGTTTTGGTTGCTGGAGCAAAAATTGCGAATGCTCTTTGGGGCCTGTGCAATTTTGCGCAAAGTGGCCCACATCAACCGGACAGGCTGCATCTGCGTTTCAAATATGAATTGTCCGAAGGTAGACGGATGGTTATTGATGGAAGAAATTCTTTTAGCTTAGGGCCGATGGCTAATTATTCTTTTATTAATCCAAATGCAAAAATAAAGCGTAAGCACATTGATGGCAAGGACTATTTATTTTTATATTCTATAAAAAAATATTGACCCCGACGAGGAAATTTTGTGAAATTACGGCTTCGATTATGGCAATTTTGATTGAGTGGAATACTGCGTTTGCGAAAAATGCAAAGGAAAAAAATGGACCAATAAAGTTAAGATCGTTAGGGAGAATTTCGGTAATTATAAAAATAGGTAGATATAGGTTAGATTTTTTTTAGACCACTAGGCCCTTAGGTAATATACATATGTTTAGTAACCTTATACCACTGCTATGAAACCTATTTGAGTGATGTTTCACCGGCGGATGTGCCTCATATACTGAAATATGAAGAAATTAAAATTAACACAAACTACAGTAAGACGTATTTTAATACATATAATACATAAAAACAACACTTTTTTTTATTATATGACAGTATCATTACATAAACACGCATATGTACAGACCGTAATATGACCTTGACACAGACAGGCTAGCAACACGCAATGCACCCTACCCAATGCACCCTACCCAATTCGCATGCACCCTACCCATTTTGCAAGCACCCTACCCAATGCACCCTACCCAATCTGCGCTGAGATCACAGCACTATACTACTGATATAAATACAATACCTTGAGTTTAAATATGATACTTTCGATATTTGATACTCGAAAAAAATATAAATATGATATAAATATGATACCAAATAATTTAAATATGATACCATATTTTAAATATGATACGTTTGATACCAATTTTAATATTGATACCGATATTAAAAGTATTAATACCAAAATATCATATTTATATGAAAAGTATCAAAATGCTACAAAATCAAACGAACTAGCAGCCTACTTCCTTTTGATTAATTTTCTTATATTTTTACCGACAAATTTTACACAAGGGTGCCCCCTTTGTTTTTTATAGTACAGCTCGACTGGCAATGCCCTCTAAAATTAAACGAACATCAGATTGAGTCTCATGAAGGAGCTCTAAAAAATGTAGAAATAAATTTAAATAAAAAAAACATAACCACAAGATTTCCCTGCCGAACCCAAAGACCACAGAAGCAGTCGGAACATCAGATCGAGTCTCGTGATATTGTTTTGCGAAATATAACAAAATTAAAACTACAGTTTAAAACATTTAAAAACCTTCCAGATAATTTGTGCAAAAATCTAACATATATCTACTATGTTTTATAATTACCGAATTTCTCCCTAACGATCTTAACTTTATTGGTCCATTTTTTTCCGTTGCATCTTTTGCAAACGCAGTATTCCACTCAATCAAAATTGCCATAATCTAAGCCGTAATTTCACAAAATTTCCTCGTCGGGGTCAATATTTTTTTATAGAATATAAAAATAAATAGTCCTTGCCATCAATGTGCTTACGCTTTATTTTTGCATTTGGATTAATAAAAGAATAATTAGCCATCGGCCCTAAGCTAAAAGAATTTCTTCCATCAATAACCATCCGTCTACCTTCGGACAATTCATATTCTAGAGTGTACACGGCCACATCTAATTTTTCTTGGCTGCTCAAACTATCAACATTTGCATCATAATCATCTTTGGATCTTCGAACGCCATCATACTCGCAAATAACGGAATTAACCTTAAAGCCCTCTGTCGCTACTAAACCTTTACCTCTACCTAGAAATTCCTGGAAACTGCTAGTCCGGGCCAAGTCCGGTTTGCTATATGCTTGACTAATTCTGCATCCTTTAGCTTGGAATTGTTTATCTTAGTGCTCTTTGCTATCTTTGTCTTTCTTCTTGGCTTGGCGTTGTAGTCAGGGTCGTCGTCAACTATACTTGTCACTAGTCCCTGACATCTGTACTCAACTCAGTTTGCAAACGTCCGTTCTAAGAGTGAGGGTACAAAATTGTGCTAATGTCTAATGTCGCCAGGTATCCTTCATGAAACGCAGATGCAGCCTGTCCGGTTGATGTGGTCGGTTTTCCCTGGTTCTGTGTTCGTTCTGGGCGTCGCGGAGACTTAGTTACTCGTTCGTTTGATTTCTTTGTCACAGGTGTTTTATCTTCGGCATCGCTGTCATCGTCATGGTGTGGTCGCCGGGTTCCTAGGTCACGTATGTCGTCTGCGGCGAGGTGGTTCGTCCATGTCCGAGTCTTCATGTGTTTGTTCATTTTTTTCATTACCAGACGAACTGTACACACTTGTCAAAATACTAGTTTTCTCACTTCTATGACTAGGATACGATGACGTAGACGGCTGCTCAACATTTGCAGAATTACTAGAAGAGCTTGTTTGCTCTGAAGAAGACTCGGATTGGGCTGTGACTAGATTTAACGAATGATGTGGGGATGATGTTTCTACTTGTGTTGACAGACTTGCAGGCTGCGACGCTGACCTATATAATTCTACATGGACCTTCTCACGCGCACGTGCAGGCGACGATGATGTACTAGACGATGATGAAGGAAGGAAGACAATATGTTCGCGACTAGAAAGAGGTCCACTGATTGTTGCTACCTGACAGAAACATTTTCTGGTATTTCGATCTATTGTTAGTGTATTTCTTCCTAGCACATGCAAGAATTATATCAACAATTAATTTTTTGTGGGTCCACTGCAGTTCGTTAATATTGTCTTTTATTCTGCCTAGCATGGTTGTCTCGTTCCACGATTCTTTCTGTGCCTCCAGGACAACTGTTTGACTGCCGTTTCGACTAAATGATCTTTCCGCTGACTACGCTGCTCGGCCTTCCGTACAGTAGGTATAGTATAGTATCGCCTTCATAAGTAGTCGCGAAGAAATAAGTACCTCTCTAGCATGTCCTTCTTGTCTTTCACTTGACTATCTAGTATATGCCCAATTTTTCTGTCAGCTCCCGACGGCAGGTTGTCATCAAGAATGGTTTGCGCCTTACGCCTTCATCGATCGCAAAAAATCTTTTCTTCAGCACCAACAAAACCCTAGAGCGTGGCTTGGATCCAAAATTTCTTGGAAATAGTTCATCAGTATACGTAAGCTGTCGGTAGTAAGCCGAACGCTCTTAGTGAAATCGGCAAACGCAGAAAAATTTATCTAGGGGGCAAAATCTTTGCATGACGACCGCGTTTCCAGCAGCCGTCGTCAACGTCAACCGTAATGGTGTCGCCTACCCCATCTTGGAGTACAGTGACAGAGGCAGAGGCAGGGGCCTCAGTGGGGTTAACGGATGAGGATTGAGGCTGATCACGCTCAGCGCAATTATTGTCCACAGTTATGACCACTGAGGACAGCTGAGGCAATGGCATAGGCTCCGGCAGCTGAGGCAATGGCATAGGTTCCGACGGCGGACAATACACGGAGAAGAACGGACGCTTGCGGGCATTTTTTGCCGCTTCCACCGCCTGATCTAATGCCCACCCTGAAAAAATGCTAAAAATTAAAGAAAATAAACCATTTAAAGGTGCTTCTAATGGCAGTGGAGCAATTCAATTTGATAACTGAGAAAATAAAAACTAATTTTGTCTGGTATTCTGCTGCACCAAGTTTTTTTCTGCGGTCAAAGTTTTTTTGAATACTTTAAAAAAATTTTCTAAACCAACGGCCTCCGTAGAGCAACAAAGTCAATTTTTTCGCAATTCAGTCAATTATAATACTGCCAAAAAGGCGTCTTTGCTTAGGATAATCTGTTAAGTATAGGATAGCTGTTCTTTGGTGTAGCATAGAGGGTCCTTTGTCTAGAATTTAATTTATTGCTTTAAAAATTATGTGCCTAAAATGGCGGAACATATGTCTAATATAGGTTCTTTGCTTAATTAATCGTAAAACTGTCATTTACCTGCAGTAAAGTTTTTTCAAAATTTTTAAAAAATTTATAGTACCATAATGTTTGTGGCCGTGCTCGAGAAGAAACAATCGACCATCTGAAGCCAGATGCTTCTGGTCCAGAAACAATTCTCTCTTGACGTCGATGGTGAACCCTTTAAACTGGAACCATTGGTCCAGCTCTGGGCCACTTTGCGCAAAATTGCACAGGCCCCAAAGAGCATTCGCAATTTTTGCTCCAGCAACCAAAACTGAATTCCTGCCCCGTTGGAAATCTGATATGGCAACGGGATGCCATCAGGCAGGTTTGCCTTTGATGATTCGCCGATGGAAGACGGGACGGAAATTAATCTTTTGTGGGTCCACTGCAGTTCGTTAATATTGTCTTTTATTCTGCCTAGCATGGTTGTCTCGTTCCACGATTCTTTCTGTGCCTCCAGGACAACTGTTTGACTGCCGTTTCGACTAAATGATCTTTCCGCTGACTACGCTGCTCGGCCTTCCGTACAGTAGGTATAGTATAGTATCGCCTTTATAAGTAGTCGCGAAGAAATAAGTACCTCTCTAGCATGTCCTTATTGTCTTTCACTTGACTATCTAGTATATGCCCAATTTTTCTGTCAGCTCCCGACGGCAGGTTGTCTCAAGAATGGTTTGCGCCTTACGCCTTCATCGATCGCAAAGGAATCCCCCCGTTTCAATCAAAAATCAAAAATCTTTTCTTCAGCACCAACAAAACCCTAGAGCGTGGCTTGGATTAAAAATTTCTTGGAAATTGTTCATCAGTATACGTAAGCTGTCGGTAGTAAGCCGAACGCTCTTAGTGAAATCGGCAAACGCAGAAAAATTTATCTAGGGGGCAAAATCTTTGCATGACGACCGCGTTTCCAGCAGCCGTCGTCAACGTCAACCGTAATGGTGTCGCCTACCCCATCTTGGAGTACAGTGACAGAGGCAGAGGCAGGGGCCTCAGTGGGGTTAACGGATGAGGATTGAGGCTGATCACGCTCAGCGCAATTATTGTCCACAGTTATGACCACTGAGGACAGCTGAGGCAATGGCATAGGCTCCGGCAGCTGAGGCAATGGCATAGGTTCCGACGGCGGACAATACACGGAGAAGAACGGACGCTTGCGGGCATTTTTTGCCGCTTCCACCGCCTGATCTAATGCCCACCCTGAAAAAAATGCTAAAAATTAAAGAAAATAAACCATTTAAAGGTGCTTCTATTGGCAGTGGAGCAATTTGATAACTGAGAAAATAAAAACTAATTTTGTCTGTTATTCTGCTGCACCAAGTTTTTTGGAATACTTTAAAAAAATTTTCTAAACAAACGGCCTCCGTAGAGCAACAAAGTCAATTTTTTCGCAATTCAGTCATTTATAATACTGCCAAAAAGGCGTCTTTGCTTAGGATAATCTGTTAAGTATAGGATAGCTGTTTTTTGGTGTAGCATAGAGGGTCCTTTGTCTAGAATTTAATTTATTGAAAATGTGCCTAAAATGGCGGAACATATGTCTAATATAGGTTCTTTGCTTAATTAATCGTAAAACTGTCATTTACCTGCAGTAAAGTTTTTTCAAAACTTTTAAAAAAGTTATAGTACCATAATGTTTGTGGCCATGCTCGAGAAGCAACAACCGACCATCTGAAGCCAGATGCTTCTGGTCCAGAAACAATTTTCTCTTGACGTCGATGGTGAACCATTTGAACTGGAACCATTGGTCTAGCTCTGGGCCACTTTGCGCAAAATTGCACAGGCCCCAAAGAGCATTCGCAATTTTTGCTCCAGCAACCAAAACTGAATTCCTGCCCCGTTGGAAATCTGATATGGCAACGGGATGCCATCAGGCAGGTTTGCCTTTGATGATTCGCCGATGGAAGACGGGACGGGAAGTAATCTTTTGTGGGTCCACTGCAGTTCGTTAATATTGTCTTTTATTCTGCCTAGCATGGTTGTCTCGCTCCACGATTCTTCTGTGCCTCCAGGACATCTAACTGTTTGATTGCCGTTTCGACTAAATGATTTTTCCGCTAACTACGCTGCTCGGGCTTCCACAAATCGTACAGTAGGTATAGAATATAGTATAGTATCGTGAACCGTTGACTGCTCAATGTGTCCTGACTCGTGCTCACTTATGGGTTCATTTGCGCTTATGTTCATATGTTGTGAACTGCTTGATGCTGCCTCCGCGCTTGCCTTTATTGCTTGCTGCTCAGTTTGCGCTTTTTTCGACAAGTTGACGCATTGTTTCAGTACAGTTCGCCCTTCTACTATCCTGATCCTATCTTGAAAATAGTAGTGGCGCTGCGCTTTTTTGTCAATGTGCGCTAAATATGTCGCAACTAACCTCAATTTCTATTTTAGTGCAGGCCCCTACAAATTTCTGAATGCGCTGCACACTACGCGTGGCCTCTGACATTGGCTTGCCATCTTTTGTGACTAATACCCTAGCCTGCAAATCTGTGTCTTTCACACTGGCTAGCTCCGGGAATAGAGAATCGCGCATTTGGCGGCAAAATCGCAAGCACCTGACGTCGAATTTGGTGAAATCGGTGAAACGGGAAAACCGTGAACTGCTGCTTAGACGTTTTGTGCTCTAGTCCTCCGACTATTCTTTATTTAAACCCTTCATCATCTCATATAGTTTTAACTGGTGCGACACGCTGGGTCGCTGGCTGTTTTGGACCGAAATTTGCGCACTCAAGTAGTCGCGAAGAAATAAGTACCTCTCTAGCATGTCCTTCTTGTCTTTCACTTGACTATCTAGTATCCGCCCCAATTTTTCTGTCAGCTCCCGACGGCAGGTTGTCATCAAGAATGGTTTGCGCCTTACGCCTTCATCGCTCGCAAAAAATCTTTTCTTCAGCACCAACAAAACCCTAGAGCGCGGTTTGGATCCAAAATTGAGTGTAGATTGTAGCCTGAGTGGCCACGCGAGTTCGAGGTGACCGGCGTTTTTGCTTTCTTGCAGCTTATTTTGGAGGGGTTTGGTAATCTTCTCACGAATTCCAAAATTATTTGTGACGTGAGTGCTGATGTGATCTTTGAGGAAGTTGCTCATCAGATCGGCTAATTTTGAGCCCAATTCAGTTACTTTGGGCAGTCTGCAAAATTTTTATAGCACCAGCGCTATTTGCAGTCCAGCTTTTTTTGCTTTTGGTTGGTCCTCCCTTGTATCAGAGCGAATTTTATCGTTAATTTTTCTGAAATGGGGTCGATCAATGTGCATGTCGAACCGGTCATGCACGCTGTCACACAGGGGGCGCTTCAGAGGGGACCAGTCTGCCATTCCTCCGATAACAATCTAAAAAAACCCAAAACACGTTTCGCTTTGAAACTGTGTAAAATCTACGCCACCAACACAAAAATAGTTTTGGTGGTAATACAGGCATCATTGATATGATTTGTCATAGTTACATATGTGTATTGTACTGTAGCTGCATATGTCAAACTGTGCTTGTATATACACTTATTGCTCTAGATATTTAACTAATTATCTGATTAATAATATATTTTATAGATAGGTGATCAATCATTGAAAAAATTCACATAATCAAACTGTAGTTTTCTCACCAGTTTAATTAGTGCAAATCGCTTTTGAATGGATGGTTACGCCACCAATCGTTAACCGCAAGCAAATTAGATAGTAGTCGAATAATTCGAAATCGAATAACAGCTGAAACATATATGCACATTTTTAAGATATTTTTTGTACTTAACTTATTTTTAATATCAGCTAGACATTAATGTACCCAGTTTAGCAGCTTTTATCTCTTTTTTATTTTTATTTCTCCCATATTTTTGTACTTTACTTTTTATACTTTCATCTAAACATTAGTGTACCAATTTAGCAAAACTTTTTAAACTTAAATTTTTTAAGCACTTTTTGCATATTTTCTACTTTGCACTTTTCCCAAATTCGTTAGCACTTTCTGCATATTTTTCACTTTACACATTTTTATTTGGATTACGCCTGGTCAAATACGACTAAAAGTAACCATTTTTTAGAGTATCAACATCGAATAACCCAGGCCATATTGTTCCTACAGAAGTTTTTGCATAAAAATTGTAATTATATCTATTACATGGCTTGGGTATTCCAAAATGATGCTCTTAAAGCTGGCTAACTTAAAAAATCATGTCCTAGAGTAGATTTTTTTGGTAGAAATTTTATTTCGAAACTTAACCACAAATTTTTTATATTAGTTTAAAGAGCATTAAAAAGCTTCAAAATAAGCTTCAAATAGCCTGTGTTAATCAAAATTTGTACTCAAAACTGAGTTTTTACCCGAAAAGAAGTAAACCTAGGCAAAAAAAATAAAAAATCAAGTAACAAACTACTAATTGTGCCTAAAATACCTGCTTCCTAAAATATCCTGAAAAGAGTTGACTGGTCCTGATAAAGCTGGACTGGGCAGAGTAAAGAGAACAATGGGTCGGGCTTGGTATAGAATATGGTTAGGTAAAGAGGGACAGCAGGGTGGAAGCCGGCCGCACTACAATCGTAATAAGTGTACAAATTTGCCCCAGTGGCCACAATTCGCAAATTTAGAACAATAGGAGTGGCCACCTGAAAGATCAGCAAGGTGTCCCACTTGAAAAATTGAAACAATAGAATTTGTCAAAACAAGTTCAATAACAACAATTGCTGAAGGGGTGAAACAAATTTCCCCCCTTGCAAGTTAGCACAAATCTATGCAGCTTATCGGATTTGGCTTGCCACAAGCTTCATTGTGGTATAAAAAAAGTTGCAAAACGTTGTGAAAAATTAGCTAATAAGCTAAAGTTAGCTAGGTATGAAGCATGGATTTTTAAAATTTTACCTCATCATGTATAGCTCATTTTAAAGGGCTTTGAAAGCGTTTTAAAATGATATGCATATCGCCTATGTACGTCGAACTTTACGAAACAGTGGTTTTTATGCTAATTTGCATAAAGTTAATAGCAAGTCAGCAAACAATAACTCCGACCATATATATGGTAGACAGTGGATATATAGCTCATTTTAAAAGTCTTTGAAAGCGCTTTAAAATGATCTGCATATCACTTGTGTACGTTGAAGTTTTCAAAAAAGTGGTTTTTAATGCTAGCTGCTAATTTGCATAAAGTTAGTTGTAAGTCAGCAAATACTAACTCAGGCCATATACATGGTAGAAAGGCGATAGCTGATAATGCTCGATTTTTCGCAGTCGCGCGTGATTGTGTTGACGGACTTGTTAGCTGCGACGCTGACCTATGAGAATCTACATGGACCTTTTCACACGCACGTGCAGGCGACGATGATGTTCTAGACGATGATGAAGGAAGGAAGACAATATGTTTGCGACTAGAAAGAGGTCCACTGATTGTTGCTACCTTGCCCGCTGACAAAAACATTTTCAGGTGTTTCGATCTATTGTTAGTGTATTTCTTTCTAGCACATGCAAGAATTATATCAACAATTAATCTTTTGTGGGTCCACTTCAGTTCGTTAATATAGTCTTTTATTCTGGCTAGCATGGTTGTCTCGTTCCACGATTCTTTCTGTGCCTCCAGGACAACTAACTGTTTGATTGTCGTTTCGATTAAATGATCTTTCCGCTGACTACGCTGCTCGGCCTTCCACAAATCGTACAACCCCTTAGCTCTTTCGGATCACTGACATAGGGGTGTCCATCAGGTTAGTTATTTATTGTCTGGTTGGAGGCGCTGTATTTGGGCCCACTGGATGAGCCTCTACAATTAAACCGAAAAACTGCGCACGCATTCCACTTACGCAGTGCGCCCTATCGAAAGAAGTGCCGCTATGTTCACGTTGACTAGAGTTGTTGGTTCAGAAGGAAAGCCTCTTGTCGAATGCGGCTTTGAATGTGCAGACGGTTCCCTTATTGCTGAAATTATACTACTACCCGCTACTATTGGTGACACCGGTGCGACATTTTCCTTAACTATCTGCCTAACTACACCTGATTGTGCACGTTCAGTTCAACAAGTTCTATGACCACCGAATACCGCTCAGACTAGCTAGCTCCTGATGTGTGGTTTCTAATGGCTCAAGCTCGCTGGCTACCGGCTGTGCATCTGATTCAAGCTCATTGTGAACCGTTGACTGCTCAATGTGTCCTGACTCGTGCTTACTTATGGGTTCATTTGCGCTTATGTTCGTATGTTGTGAACTGCTTGATGCTGCCTCCGCGCTTGCCTTTATTGCTTGCTGCTCAGTTTGCGCTTTTTTCGACAACTTGACGCATTGTTTCAGTACAGTTCGCCCTTGTACTGTCCTGCTCCTATCTTGAAAATAGTAGTGACGCTGCGCTTTTTTGTCAATGTGCGCTAAATATGTCGCAACTAACCTCAATTTCTATTTTAGTGCTGGCCCCTACAATTTTCTGAATGTGCTGCACACTACGCGTGGTCTCTGACATTGGCTTGCCATCTTTTGTGACTCATACCCTAGCCAACAAATCTGTGTCTTTCACACTGGCTAGCTCCGGGAATAGAGAATCGCGCATTTGGCGGCAAAATCGCAAGCACTTGACGTCGAATTTGGTGAAATCGGTGAAGCGGGAAAACCGTGAACTGCTGCTTAGACGTTTTGTGCTCTAGTCCTCCGAATATTCTTTATTTAAACCCTTCATCATCTCATATAATTTTAACTGGTGCGACACGCTGGGTCGCTGGCTGTTTTGGACCGAAATTTGCGCACTCAAGTAGTCGCGAAGAAATAAGTATCTCTCCAGCATGTCCTTTCTGTCTTTCACTGGACTATGTAGTATTTGCCCCAATTTTTCTGTCGGCTCAAGTCGCGCAGGTCGTCATCAAGGATGGTTTAAGCCTTACGCTTAAGGGACCCACTATGCGCCTTTTTTGGCGATCTGCTTACTTTTGTAGTTTAACAAATTGACGAAACTATCTAGTTTGCGCGCCTGCTCTAAAGTCAAATCAGCCTTTGCTTTGATGTGATTAAAAAATCGGTGCAGTCTGCCGCGCAAGTTGGTTGTGGGGTACATCGACAGAGGCATGGGCATCAGGGGCAGAGGCAGGTGCCTCAGTGGGGTTCACGGATGAAGATTATTGTAAGCGCAATAATCTCAGCGCAATTATTGTCCACAGTTATGACCACTGAGGACAGCTGTGGCATTGGCATAGGCTCCGGCGGCGGACAATATACGGAGAAGAATGGACGCTTGCAGACATTTTTTGCCGTTTCCACCGCCTGATCTAATGCCTAAAAAATCTAAAATCTAAAAAAAAAATCTAAAAATCTAAAATCTTTTCTTCAGCACCAACAAAACCCTAGAGCGTGGCTTGGATCCAAAATTTCCTGGAAATAGTTCATCAGTATAAGTAAGCTGTCGGTAGTAAGCCGAACGCTCTTAGTGAAATCGGCAAACGCATAATAATATACGCGTATAATATAGTGGCCCTACAGCAACATCTTATAGCTTATTTCAAAACTTTTTAATGCTCAATAGAGGCACATAAAAAGTATTAATGTACCTAGAACGTAGCCCGAGAAATTTTAAGTAAATACTCTAAAAGTGGGCTTTTTCACAGACCCAACCTATATAAGCCCCACACAAAATTTCTCAAAGTTATATAAGTGCGACAATGTCTTTCATAACTGATTTTAAAGTGCCTTTAATGCCCTACAATATCAGCATTAAAAAATTCCTGTAGCCTTTATACAGCTTGAGAAATTTTGCGGGGGACTGCTAAAGGTGGGGTCTGTAAAAAAGCCAATTTTTAGGGTATTAACTTGAAATTTCTCAGGCTATGTTCTAAGTGCATTAATACTTTTTATACGCCTCTATAGAACATTAAAAAGCTTTAAAATGAGCTATAAAATGCTGCTCTAGAATTAATATAGCCTGTGTTATGCAAAATTCGTACTCAAAAGCGAGTAATTAATGTGTTGACTGCAATTTCTTCTGAAAAAAAAAAGAAAACAACAAGAGGTCTCTGCCTAACCCATAGAACATAGAAGCAGTCGGAACATCAGATCGAGTCTCATGGTGTTGTTTAAAAAAAGCTCAGTGATATAAATTACATACAGTGAATATAAATTATATACAGTGATATAAATTATATACAGTGAAAATAGATACACTTTTGTTCGGACAAAAAGAACACTGTTAGCGCTATGTTTTGCGCATATAGGAATAAATAAACATATAGCGCAAACTAAACTCATTTTATTCTGTTTCGTTTTATTTTCGTCGTTAGTTTGCTCTCTAAGAAATGTGTTAGCAGCAGCCCAACACTACGCTACACTACCTACCTAACTGGACAGTAAGAAATTTGAGCGTACGATTCATATTCTAGAGCGTACACGGCCTCATCTAATTTTTCTTGGCTGCTTAAACTATCAACATATGCATCATGTTTTTCTTTGGATCTTCGAATGCCATCATACTCGCAAATAACGGAACTAACCTTAAAGCCCTCTATCGCTACTAAACCTTTACCTCTACCTGGAAATTCCTTAACTGCTAGTCCTGGCCAAGTCCGTTTTGCAATAGCTTGGAATTGTTTATCTTAGTGCTCTTTGCTATCTTTGTCTTTCTTCTTGGCTTGGCGTTGTAGTCAGGGTCGTCGTCAACTGTGGTGTCTTCAAGTCCAGAAAGCTTATATGTGTAATCGCAGTCATCAGCTCGGTTTTGATTGTCACTAGTCCCTGCCATCTGTACTGAACTCTGTTTGCTAACGTCCATTCTAAGAGTGCCCAAAACTGTGCTATGCCTAATGTCGCCAGGTTTTCATGAAACGCAGATGCAGCCTGTTGCGTTGATGTGGTCGGTTTTACTTGGTTCTGTGTGCGTTCTGGGCGTCGAGGAGTCTTAGTTACTGGTTCAGTCGTTCGTTTGGGTTTCTTTGTCACAGGTGATTTATCTTTGGCATCGCTGTCATCGTCATGGTGTGGTCGCCGGGTTCCTAGGTCACGTATGTCGTTTGCGGCGAGGTGGTTTGTCCATGTCCGAGTCTTTATGTGTTTGTTCTTTTTTATTCTTTTTCTTTTCACTACCAGACGAAGTGCACACACTTGTCAAAATACGTGTTATCTCAGTTCTATGACTAGGATACGATGACGTAGACGGCTGTTCAACGTTTGCAGAATTACTAGAAGAACTTGTTTGCTCTGAAGAAGATTCGGATTGGGCACATGCATAAATTGTTTCAACAAACAATCTTTTGTGGGTCCACTGCAGTTCGTTAATATTGTTTTTTATTCTATCTAGCATGGTTGTCTCGTTCCACGATTCTTTCTGTGCCTCCAGGACAACTAACTGTTTGATTGCCGTTTCGACTAAATTATCTTTCCGCTGACTACGCTGCTCGGTCTTCCACACATCGTACAACGCCCTGAGCTCTTTCGAATCACTGGCATATGGGTGTCCATCAGGTTAGTTATTTCTTGTCTGGTTGGAGGCGCTGTATTTTGGCCCACTGGATGAGTCTCTACAACTAAGCTGAAGAGCTGCCCAATTCCACCTTTTTGGCGTTTTGGCTTTTTTGGAGGGGTTTGGTCCTCTTCTGAGGCCCAAGTAGACTCACGAATTCCAAGATTATTTGTGACGTGAGTGCCGATGTGATTTTTGAGGAAGTTTCCCATCAGATCGGCTAATTTTTAGCCCAATTCAGTTTTCTTTGGACAGTCCTTGTCAATGAAGCTCCGAATTTGCTCCACGTCAACGGTGGTAGCGTTCTGCAAAATTTTTATAGCACCAACTTTGGCGCAGTTCCCGCTTTTTTTGCATAATTTGCTCAGCGGTTGGTTCTTCCCCTGTATCAGAGTGAATTTTATCGCTGATTTCTTTGACGATTGATGTGCATGTCGAGCCGGTGATGCAAGCTGTCACACAGGGGGCACTTCAGAGGCCACCGGTCTGCCATTCCTCCGATAACAATCTAAAAAAAACTAAAACACGTGTTTTTGAAAGAGTGAATTTCATTTTGAAACTGTGTAAAATCAACCCCACCAACACAAAAATAGTTTTGGTGGTAATACAGGCATCATTGATATGTTTTCTCATACTTACATTGTTACGCAAATTTGCCCCATTGGCAAAAATTCGCAAATTTAGAACAATAGGAGTTGCCACCTGAAAGGTCAGCAAGGTGTCACACTTGAAAAATTGAAACAATAGAATTTGTCAAAACAAGTTCAATATCAACAAGTGCTAAAGGCGGGGAAACAAATTTCCTCCCCTTGCAAGATAGCACAAATAGCTGCTATGTAGTTTATCGGATTTGGCTTAGCACAAGCTTCATTGTGGTCTGAAAAAAGTTGTGAAAAGTTAGCTAATAAGCTAACTTTAATAAGTTAGCTAGGTATGAACCATGCATTTTTAAGATTTTAGCTCATCATATGTAGCTCATTTAAAAGAGCTCTCAAAGCGCTTTAAAGTGATATGCATATCGGCTATGTACGCAAAAGTTAGCGAAAAAGTGATTTTTATGCTAATTTGCATAAAGTTAGTAGCAAGTCAGCAAACACTAACTCAGGCCATATATCTTGTAGACAGTTGATATATAGCTCATTTTAAAGGGCTTTAAAAGCGCTCTAAAATGATATGCATATCATTCGTGTACGTTAAAGTTTTCAAAAAAAATGATTTTTAATGCTAGCTGCTAATTTGCATAAACTTAGCTGTAAGTCAGCAAATACTAACAGAGGCCATATACACGGTAGAAAGGTGATATATAGCTCATTTTAAAAGGCTTTAAAAGCGTTTTAAAATGATATGCATATTACCTAAATACGCTGAAGTTTTTGAAGTCACCATTTGAAAAGAGCAGTTTATTTACATCTTGTACAAGCAGTCATTCACGCTATTTTTGTGCACACTATTGCTGGTACTGGCTTCTGATTTCGATACTTAATGATGCAAATCCTGATTTAGCATGTAAAACTGCATATAACTGTACATAAATAGTAAATCTAAACCCATCTGGGCACTCATCAGATCAAAAAAGCAAAAATTTTCACACTGCCTATATTGGAACATGGTAAATTTTTTAAAAAAAATTGTGCTTTAAAATAAACTTCCAATTCTTTCATATTTGAATTTTAAGGGTCAAATTGCTTCAGAAACAATGTTTTAAAAAGATTTAGCCTAACAAAAAGTCAACATTTGAAAAGAGCAGCCTATTCACATCTTGTACAAACAGTCACTTACGCTAATTTTGTGCACAGTATTGCTAATACTCTCTTCAAATTTCAATTAAAATTATTCCAAATCCTGATTTAGCATATAAAACTGCATATAACTATATAAATAGTAATTCTAAACTTATCTGGGTACCAACGAGATAAAAAAAGCAAAAATTTTCACACTGTGCCTATATTGAAACATAGTAAATTTTTCAAAAAAAATTTTTTGCTTTGAAATAGACTTAAATTCTTTCATATTTGAACTCTACCGGTTGAATTGAATCAGAAACAATGTTGTTTTAAAGGATTTTAGCTTAACAAAATGTCACCAATTGAAAGGAGCAGTCTATTCAAATTTTGTACAAACAGGCACTCACGCTAATGTTGTGCACACTATTGCTAATACTGGCTTCAAATTTGGATTCTAATTGTTCTAAATCCTGATTAACGTGTAAAACTGCATAGAACTATACATAAATCGTAAATTTGCACCCAACTTGGTACCCATGAGATCAAAAAAGCAAATTTTTTCACACTGTGCCTATAATGGAACATGGTAAATGTTTCAAAAAAAATTTTGTACTTTGAAATATACTTCCAAGTTTTTCATATATAAATTCTACGGGTCAAATTGCATCAGAAACAATGTTTTTTAAAGAAATATCTTTAGATATAATGACTAAATACACCCATAGAACACCTTTAGGACACCCTAGTGCCAGTATTGGAACATTTTGTCACATTTTTTAATATAGGCACAAATCATACTTTACTTGCCAATATGGGAACAGGATGTTTAGTGGGCCTTATTGTGGGATATGATGACTAAATACACCCGTAGAACAGCTTTGGGACACCCTTGTGTCAGTATTGGAACAGTTTGTAACATTGTTCCAATATAGGCACAAATCACACTTTACTTGCCAATATAGGCACATTCACACTTTACTTGCCAATATAGGCACAAGATGCAGATTTTACGTGCCTATATTGGCAAGTAAAAAATATGGCAAATTTAGTTTAAAGTCAAAATTTCCAGCCTACAGTATAGTAGAAGAGGGTAATGTGAACCACCTACTTTTTTGGTCTTGCAACGGTCAAACTTAAGCCTATTTTTCTCAAGTTGAGCTAAAGTATTTAGCCTGAAATTTTATCAGTATTTAAACAAATTATATAATGAGCTTTATACCAGAAATTGTGTTTCAGCGTTTACTATTTACAAAGTTACAGCCAAAAATAAAATTAAAATCTGCTTCTGCCTCTACATTTGGGAGCGCGTCCTAAAGTGAACTGTTGGGGTCCCTTGGTTGAACCAGTGCCAATTTTGGCGTCCCAGTTAACTCAGAAAGTATGACTTCTAAATTATTAGAGAGTAAAACAGTATCCGAAGTCAGCGATATAAAAAATTTATTACAAGATGCGATAAAAACTTTTTGAGATTAGGTACCACATGGGTACGTTTACAGAGTTAGTTTATATTAAAAATCAATATTTTTGCAACCTGTTATTGAGAAATTAGCCTGACTAAAGTAAAAACCCACCAAGCCAAAAAAGGTACCACATGGGTCAAAAAAACTTCAAATTGGTTGACTTTTGGGGCCATTTAAAAAAATCAATTAATTGAGTATATCTGAAATTACAATAACTTTTAAACAAAATAAATAGTACCAATAAACTCAGCTGCTTTTTTACCCACATGTACTTAAATTTATTATAGGTTATAGCTGAAATTATTTCGAAAATGACCATTTTTAAAATTTGGACACGTAGCATTTTTGGTCGGACAAAACGGTCTCTTTGAGTCCGTATTTTCAATTAACTATTTCTCAAAGCTAAATGGGTGTTATTTAAAAAATGAAAACCCGTTTGGGCATTTAACTTTCCTGTATCAGTTAATGTGAAAAATATGGTCAATTGAGTAGCCTCGGCTGAGTTATTCCGGTTTAAAGAAGCTAGTGATCAACTATTGGGCCGGTTCACATATGGCTTCTCTACTATACTGTGCGACGTTCCTTGTTCGTCGGCGTACGACGAGCTTCATCCTTCGCGAAAAGTGACGAATCTTTGTGAAAAATGACGAACGGTAGCCTGAAAGTGACGAACAAAATTTTTCAATTTTTTACTTGTTTACATCGAAAAACTAACGAAAATAAATTTAGAACCATCATGAGTAGCATGGGTACGGATGGCACCGGGCTTAGTTACATACTGATGTGTCATCTACATAACTACAGCAAAACTAAGCGTATGCAAAAAAATTCATTACTGCAAAAAATTTATGTTCCTCCCACGGAACTAGGACTTTTCTTGCTTTGTATTATTTTTTAAGGTGGCGCTCAGGGGAACCGACTTTGGCGTTTAATTTATTTTAGCAACATTTTTGACCATAATGTCTCGAAGGAAAGTTGTTCAAAATGAATAGAGCTTTAATTTGATGTGCATATTGTGATAAAAAAATTTTAAATTTTTATGATAATTTTTTGTTGCCGTAGCAAAAAAAATCATTTACATATAAAATGATTACTCATATCACTGAAGTATGCGGTTTCTTAGCTTTAAATTGACGCAGCACTTTTTGCTTTAAATTGGCTCGCAGCACTTTTTGTAGTCGCTCAAACACAACTGATTTTTGAAAAATCTTTCTATTGATACCAAAATCGTCAAAATCGGTTGAAGTTTCGCTGAGCTAGGTCAAAAACAAAATTAGTGTGAATAGGAAATTCGACAGGGTCATAAAATCTGACACATTCACATTAAAGTGCTAAACTGTATTGTAAATAAGTTTTTTGATGTCTCTTTGATATACAATTAAACTGGTATTGCTACTTATTGCAGCAGTTTAGTGCCGAACATGAGTTTTGTTGCTGAGCGCTACCTTAAATAAGTTTATACTACTTATGCTTTAGGGAACTGTTAAAAGTTAAGGAAGTAATTTAATGATGAAGGGTAAATTAAAGTTTTCTGCAGTCTTTTACGTGTAGAGTGTAAAACAAACGGAATTTCAACACTTTCAGGCGCACTGGGAACAATGGGCACCTTATGTGATTAATGCCCAAACTTTAAAACTTGCCTATTTGATTCTAGT
>JASANF010010654.1:0-25536 GCA_030248245.1 Trissonchulus sp. WLG1_4
TAATGAATGGTACATATGTAGTTGCATTTTTGCAACTACAAGAATGCGTACATTTGTGACTTTTCTTTTACATATGACAAAAATTTCTAAGGCTAAATGGAAACTCCAACGGACAAGAGCAAATCTTAGGGCCTATTCCTTTACCGGATTAAAGGGTTAATTATAATCGGACTAAACGTTTTAAAAATTATGCTTAAAAGTGCCATTCCAAAACCTCCGGATTAAACGGACTTAACTTTTAGCGCGCTGCTTTTCAGTCAGACTAAACGGACTTAATTATGCACGCTAATGTTAAGCGTGTATGTTAAGTCCGTTTAGTCCTGTTGTAGTTTTGGAATGGGGTCAGACTAAAATTAAGCCGCTGACTTAGTTTAACTCTTTTAGTCTGTTTAGTCCGATTTGTCATTCCAAAACTTCGGACTAAAATAAGTTCAGTCCGTTTAATCCGGTAAAGGAATTGGCCCTTAGATAGCCAAAATTTTTAACGCCGATGTCGTATTAGCTATTTTTCAAACTACATGTCTTGCAATCTAATTATACTTTAGACTATTAGATGCATTTAGTATAATTAGTAGTATAGTGTCGGAGCAATTGGATTAGAATGCAACAGGGACATCTGGCATCCCCAGGGGGTCGGGGACACTCACGCGTGCCTGCCCTTCATGTATCAGTTTTACAGTACACGCGCCAATTATTATGCTCATACTACAGCTAAATTGTCAAGTGCTTGGGTACTTACAAGGCTGGATTAATGACATTGAGTACAGTAGCGCGTTAAAACTGGGTTTCACAATCTAATACAAAGTACTGCTTGGATTGAGTCTCGTTATAGCACGAGTGCCATTATAGCACGGATAAAGCACGAGTGCCATTATAGCACGGATAAGCTCGGGGTTTGTTATAGCACGACTGAGTCTCGTTATAGAATTGCTTACTTGTAATAAGGCGCCCCCTAAACCTTAGGAACAAGCCCTCTTAAGCAGTCATGCCGCGACAAGATCAATTTTGACCCAAATCGCGTTTAGTCTTTACCCTCTAGAAAGGGCCGATGGTCAAAATTTTCGCGGCTACCAGGGCAAGCCTTTCCTTAAATTTGATAAAGTTCAGAACTATGTAGTCCCTAACACGTGACACGAGACATCGTTCACATATTTACTGAGTATGTATATAATTATGTACATATGTACATGTATCCACTATGTACTTTAACTTATAAAATAACTACATTATTTTTAGCTGGTTTATGTACATACCTTTATACCTACATATTAAAACATTTATTCATTTTTGAAAAATGAAATGGCAATTACGTAATCTACAGAACGTATGAAATGGCAGACACGTAATATATGGAATGTACGTATCTATTAATTAATAAACTATTAGCTAGAAATCGTGCCTAATTTGAAAATATGTTATTGCGATGTTTCATGAAATTTGATGTTGTTATTAACAACTGCTTTAGGGTGCGGAAAGGAACGGAAATTAAATAATACTTTCAAAGATTTGGTCCACAAACATAGAGTACTGTAGCACGTGTGTCAGTTATGAAAGTTTATTTATAGAAATCATTAATTATGCTTAGATTTTCGTATTCCCACAAAGTTTTTATGAAAGAACTGTAATTTTAGGTGGCATATTTAGACAGAAAATGGAGTCAGATTCCTTCATGGTTTATAGTTAGATATAGTTTATAGTTGTTTTAGAACTTATTGTTTGTTGTTATAATTGATTTTATTTTTTTAATTTACTTATTAATTGTTATAGACCAACTCCACTTTGACTCCAGAGTCTATGGCAAGTTATTTTGGTCGGTGCTGTAGCTTCTAACAATACGCAATGCTATTTACAAACCAAAAGTTCGACGAAAAATGGCTGGACGTTGAGATATGAAAAGAAAAACATATTATTTCAGTCCCTCCGGAAAGAATTAGGTCGGACTGCGACCATTAGGTAGTCGAGCCAATCATGTCAGTTGAATTTCACAGTTCAGCTATTTTTGGTAAGACTTTAGTGTAAGTTAGCCAAACTCGCATTCAACTCCTTCAAAACAATATTTAGCAATCCCAATAAACAAAGTCATGTGGTCATCAGGGATTCGAACCACCCCTCTGGGTAGTCTATGAAGTTGTGTAAAGTGTACCTTCATATGTTTCCTGAGGGAAGAGGGGTGAGTGTATGACTTGTCGCAGCCCTTGACCCTGCAGAAGTAAGGCTTGTCGGAGGTGTGCACGTGGGAGTGCTTTTTGCGGTCCGAGCTGTTCGCAAATCGCCGCTCGCAGCCCGCGAATTCGCATTTGAACGGCTTCTCTCCTAAAACAAGATAATATAAATGCTAAACTGAAATAAAAACTATGTTAAAGGTGTAAATATTAACAACAGAATGATGAAAGATTACAAAATACAATTTATGTGTGTGAATCAAAAAAAATAGGTAAAGAGAGTAGGTACGTTACGTAAATATTTTAAATTAAAAAAAACGAAAAACAAATATAACGGGAAAATGACAAAGGTAACAACAACAACAAAACAATAAAAGATAATATCAAAAAAGGATATCATAGGATAATAACAAAAACATAAAAAATCCAAAGCAGAGAAAACAGTACGAAAGCAAAAATTGAAAAAAACAAAAACTACATTAACTAAAATTTTTTACATATTTATTTCTCTAAATTAATTGTTGGATAAGACATTGTCAATTTCTACTTAACCTATGTATTTTGCTGCAACTCTGCCCTGTTGAGTCCACTTTAAACTTTTATAGTATCTACATACTTATTGGTATTATTTAGTGATGCGATTTGTTAGTGCCAGTTGAACGGGTTTGGTTTATTGTTGGAGCAATTTGGGCCACAATTGGGTGCAAAATATTTATAAACGACTTTTGACATTGTTGGGGAATAATTGATACTCACAAAGAAGGCAAGGACATGCACTCTCTGGAATTCACTCGCAGACCCGCCCACTGTTACAGTAGAGGCGGTAGACAGTACACACACGGTCATACAGGGATTTAGAGGTCTAACGAGGCTAATTTGAGGGTCTGAGGCAAATTCAGCCCAGCTTACTGGCTTAAGTGAGCGGAATGACTGATAAAGTTTCGAAGGGCAAGCAGACTGTTTCAAAGGGCAAGCAGTTAATCACCAATTAATGCAATTTTGGCACCTCGAGTAATTGCGCTATATTTTATACTGTAATGACCGCCTTCGGTGCAACAGTCTGCTTGCCCTTCGAAATCCAATGAAGTGATTCTGCTGCGAGTTGTAAAAACAATACCTACAGTATCTAAGCATATCTACGCGTCATCGCGTTTGGAATTGTAACCTGGTTTAGAAACTGGTCACGTGCGAGTTTTACCGAAAGTCACGTGTGAGCAAACAAAACCAGTAATTTCATTAGGGTACATATGTACTTATTGATTTAGTATTTTAATTACATCTTTATTTTTTAGTTTTCGATAGAAAGCAGAATCTCTGGTTAATTCATAGCCTTCGTATCTTCATACATATGTACAAATTCTAAAATTGCTCCGATACCTACAGTAAATTTACTAGGCTGAAAAATGGTTGGGACTGAATTTAGGCTATACGAATTTTCCGAATCCACAAAAATGTTTCCCAATCTAGTTCTTTATTTTGAAACCATCCTCAGAATTTGTAAACACTCATGTGTAACCACAATGCGTATAATAGTCAATAAATATTTAATTGCCACTAGGTGGGTATTATAGCTTAATTCTGGGCTACAGTAGCGCGGATTAACATGACTGGCCTAAATAGAGGTAACAGCGATTTGTATTTCAATTTAGGGCCAGTAAAATTTCCGCAACGGCCAAGTTCAATTTCCTATTGGGCGACTTTAATGGCCGGCTAGGCAACAATTAATAAGCAGAACCGAATCAAGCCAACCTAAAGCCTAGACAGCCGAACCTAGCTAATGGTTGAACCTAAGCCTGCACCTAAAGGCAGGTACGCCACACAGAAGTGGAATAATATGCGTGAAGTGTCAACAGATTTGTAAAACAGAATAAATGAAATGAAAAAAATGGTGAAAGTGTTTGAATAAACAGCTTCGTTAGAGGACAGAACATATAGCTATTTACGTTGAACCTAATATTTGGTACCAGAGTAGCAATATCTTTACATACCTATCCCTTAACTTGGTAAATTCTAAAAACCGTATATACATAGTCTATTTTGGTATTCCCCGGTATGATAAGAATGTCGTACTCTTATTGCTTATCACGATTTCGCCGTTCTACATATGTTCACCTTTGTGATGTGATATTTCACTCATTAATCAGAGTCGCGACTGTGATACTTCAGCTTCTATTCAAGCACTCAACCGTTAGCTACACAAAAAAATTTCACTAACAAATAAATCAAGACTGTTGGTTCACCAGCAAAGTACAAACCTGTATGAGTTCGTTTGTGAATTTTGAGGTTTTCGGATCGGGCAAATAGTTTCCCGCAGTTTGGGAAGGGGCACGGGAATGGCTTCTCGCCGGTGTGAACGCGGATGTGGTTGACCAGCTTGTACTTGGCCTTGAAGGGACGACCTCCTCGCTGGCAATCCTGAAACACAAATGAACTACGATGATGATTGGAGTACATATCGACCAGAATTAACTTGCTACAGACTCTGGAGTCAAAGTCACTTGATTCCGTAGTCAAATAGTGACAATATCCTTTGACTCAAGAATTAAGTAACTCCTAACCGCGGATAGTGACCCCTAACCATGTACACGCTAGGCTTAGCGTATGCCGTGTACACGGTTACACGCGGGTATATACATATGTATATACGGTCCGTTCCGTCTAATTGGCCCAGCCCTATACAAATACATGTAAGGTATGTACATAATCTAAGTGCAGCCAAATACAGAATTACTTTGTTAAAACTGAAAAACGACACTAAAATGCACGCAAAAATATCCTAACTTAGCCGGGAATCGAACCACGTATCTCGGGACTGTGAGATACCCAATCAAAAAGAGCTACATACTTGAAAACTGCCAAATTATATTTGCTTGGGGATTTATGTCAACACTTAAACTAACACAATCAAACCGAAATGTTGACTCTGACAACATTTTAATTTGCTTAGGGAAACCATTAGGCTTTTGACACAAGGGTTACAAAAGGACTTCCATAAAGTACCTCGCCTATCCGTGTATTAACGATGCTCTGATATTGCTCAGCTTGCAAATCCTAAACCAATCAATTGGCACTCACGTAGACAATCAGAGTTGGCAATATGCAATTTAGAAATTTAAAAGTAATTTAAAAGTTTAAACACAAAGTAAAAGTAGTCTACCTACTCATCTGTCTTGCGTCTTTACCCTCAAAAGTAAAAATTATCGTTAACTTTAGCGGCGGAAATAGTAAAAGAAAAAATGGAAACCAAAATCTGTTGAGACAACAGAACTTAGTTAGACAACCCCAAAACATCGTTTCAATCAGAAAGATAAACAATCCCACACCTGCCAGAAACAGGCATGATTAGCACATTCAGGGCCCCCCACGTGATCGACCGTAAGGTGGGTGACTGCTTCCTGGAGATTGTGGAAGAGTTTTCCGCAGGGCTTGCGTGGGGGCAACTGGTCTTGGTCGATCCAAAGGCAAGTGATTTCCCGGGGCAGGGAGGGGCGCCAGGCCGCAGCCCGAAAAAAGGCCGTAGCGGGGGCATAGGGTTGGAAGGGGGCGCCGTGGGGAAAAGGGGGGGCGAAGGGGGTGTACTCTTGTTTGATCACGCCCGCAGGGTATCCCAGGTCACCCCCGTAGTATTGACAGTGGTCCCCCCACAACCCCCCTGTGCCCCCGTGTTGGCTGTTGCCCATGCCCACCCCCATTCCCACTCCCATCCCCTCCACTTGTGGGATGTACCACGAATCCGCGCATGTCCGCGGGGCTGTCTTGAAGAATAAATCTTTCGCCATAGCACCGTAGCTAAAACAATAAGATGATAACAATACAATATCATGGCAATACGAAATAAAATATCTTTAATTCTACTTTTTTCTGCTGGGCCACAGCCCAACAGGTCTTTAATTTTGATTCTGGTATCTTAACACAGGGCTAGCGTTAAAGTGTCAATGTGCGGAGTGTGTTTTGCACGTCTTTTACCTTAATGCATCTGTCACTATTAAAATGCCTTGTAAAATCAGTGTGTTGCTGCTTTAGTGGTTTCTGAGATGTAGTTTGAAAATGCAAAAATCTGACAAAAAGCGCTCGACTAGGAATCGACGACATCCCCTCTACGTTGCGAACCTAACAGACTAACAACTCGGCCAGTCAATTCTGATGCTTCAATAATCATGATATGTTAGAAATCGACGATGGAATTGTGTTCTTTTAAACTGTCATAACTTATTTGCAACAGAGCTTGCAAGATCAATTTGCAATTATTCATGAGCAAACATGAAGTTCAGTAATTTATCTTTATTTATGATTATTAATTAAGTAATTAATCTACCATTCAAATTCCGACTACCGAAAGCTTTAAGCTGAGATTTTGAAGTTTCAATGGCTGTGACACGATAGGCTTTTCATGGAAAACATGCAAATTAAGAAATAAACCTTTCGCTGGCCCAACAGGTTTACGATGGCCTCCGGCCAATGTACTTAAAAGTGTATGCTTGATACTTACTGAATACTTTTGCCGAAAACTTAGCTTGTTTGTTAAAAACAGTTACTAAATAAGTAGAGTCACAAAAATACTGGATCCTGACGCAAAAAGATTTCATTACGAAAAGAACGAATTGCAGACATCAAGAATACAACGAGTAGTCACAAAAATCACATTTGCCTCAGGGTTCAGCAGTTTCTGGGCAGACTTTAGCAATACGGAAAAAAGTAAAAAACCTTTCTAAATAGACAAAAGGTGTGGATGGAATTAGATAAATTTGTGTTTGCTTCAACTCTGAAGTGGTAACGTAATAATATAAAAAAGTATCGAATGAGATAAATTTGTTTTATCTAACTTTAACTAAAGTGCTAACTTTTGGCAAGCATAAACTTTTAGTAACAAAGCATTAACTCTATATTACTCCCAACAATTTCGAAAAACAAACCACAAATTCTCCAAAACTCTCCTAAACCCAACAACCCAATAACAAAACCACCATTACAATAGCCTCGGAGTGCATGATTGTAATGTGAGATTGTGTGTCTGTAACTAGACAGTGAGTGAATACAAAAGGATTGACTGTAGACTGACTGTAGTCTTTTATGAGACCGTCTGGGGCTGGCGTCAGCGTCCAATTAACACCAAGGCACTGTATAATAAATTATTACCTAATCACTTGTCTTATGATTAGTCTTTGGTAATACTGTAACACTTAGGGGAATGGTATTAGGCAGTTAAATAGGTGAAGGTATGAATATTAGGGTGTTTATGGTTTAGTTGCAAATGCAGGGAAACGAATTGTGGCTAGCATTTACGGCTAGTTTGCTCCTGAGTTTTTATGTTTATTTAATAAAACATGAAAGTAATTTCGTTGGTAACATAAATCGTAATTCTGGCTAGAATTTCATACGGACTAAGATTGACTAAATTATGCTAACACAACCCTAAAAACAGAAGCTAGCAAACTGTTGAATTTTCCTAACTACATGGAGAACCTTTAAAACTAACCAAGTTTTCATTTAATCAGCAGGGTAGATTTAGAACACTGTAGTAATGATTTTTTAGTTGTGACATAGCCTAGGTTTGAGACAACCTTGTTTTCAGTTTGTAGAGAACATTCATATTGAATTCAAGTATTTCTTAAAAGATATTTGAATTGGTATTCAATAGTTTAATCTGCTTAAATACGTTACACTACTATTTAACAAGTAATGAAAACTAATAATTAAGCACTAAACACTAAATACTTAAGTCAAACACATACATTGCTGATTATGAAGATGTGAATTCTATCAGTTAATAACAGGGTCAGATATCGTTGTAAAACTTATATAATAGGAGAGCCAAATACGTAAACCACACACAACAATTTAAGCAATCTAATTGTTTCGTTAATCACAAAAATTCGGTTACCAAAAATTGCAATACCGAATGTATTTTATTGTTTGGTAATGTTGATGACAAAATATTGTGAAGCAATTTCGATTTCTTATTCTTAGTTCAAATCTATAGACCTAGTTCTCGAAATCATCTTGACCTGACAGACTAAGGCCCACTTCACTTTCTTCGCTGGTAATAATAAACGAGTTTATTTTAGTCCGACTAAACGGTTTTAAAATGGAATTTCTGAATCTCCTCATCAATTCACATACACAAAATTGAGGTATCTTAAAGTAGGTGATCAGAGAATAAGAAGTAGCCTAAGCCCTAAGCCTAAGCCTTATAAAAGGATACATAAAGTGAACCGGAAATTCTGCAACTGTCACAACTGTCATACAACAGGTACAAAGTTACCCACTTTAAGAAATCCCAAAATTGTAAGGTATGGTACATTAGACCGGTACATTACACTGTTTATTCAGTCAATTAGTTAATACAAAAAGCCATTAACTGACTAATAGTAGTCACCGTTTGTCCCTATCCTCTTCTAAAAGCACACTGCTTAATTTATTTATGCATCAATTATTACTTGTTTGTGACTATCGTCCGCCTCACCTTGTAGGATAGTGTGCGGTGGCATTTGAGTTAGCGATGTAGGCCGGGGCTGGGGGCGGCGGATTGTGCTGCAGAGTGGTGGCCGGGTCATATCCGTGCTGCTTCTCGTGGCCGAGTTGCGGTTGAGACTGCGTGGCGCCAAACTCAGTGGGCTGGAGCATCATTAATGGCCGGGCTGGTGGTGGGTCGCTGGACCCTGCTGTTCGCAATATCACACCACTGATTCAATCACACTCCACTGACTGCAGAGCCAGAGGTGAGCCTGTAATGCAGCCACTCACGGGCAGCGGCCAATCAGAGAGCGGCTGAGACGGGAACGGGCCAATCAGGTGCGAGCAGGCCCAGGGATTGGCTTGAGAAGGAGGCGGCGCTTAGAGAGACGGGGAGGATGATCAGCAGCCAATCAGAGGACAAAAAGGGCGGGGCTTGCACTGTCGGCTACAGTAAGACATGTGACATTCCGTAGTCTGAGAGTTTTACTTGGACTATTCGGATTTGAAATTCGGATTACTAAGCGCAGATGGTAACAATTTAAATTTTAAAATCTATTACTCTTCAGTCTAGTTTTGTTGTTTTTCATATTCCTTTTCAAAAGTCCTCCAGATTTGAGGTTGTCGCACTTTGACACTTCTATCAACTCCGTTGAAGATATTATTTTCTGAGAACAAAACAATTTACATCTACAAAACAAATATCATATGACAATAATTAAACAAATACATGCCACCTAAACTTTGAATAATCATTTTAATTAAGTATAATATGCTTCGTTATTGCAAAGTTTACTATATCCAAAAATTATACCGACAATACAATATATACTACATGCCTATAGCATGGTCATTTTTTAGGAGTCAACGTCTTCAGCAAAATGTATTCGTTCATTACTTCCCTGAAAATTGATGTCACCATACTCAACAGTCATTTTTTGTCACAGCGTAGGTCAGTCAATTGATTTTCTGGAGGTTATGTAAAAAGTTATTTGCCTACCTACAGGTTTACAAAACATTAATACTAAACGGTCGAATACCCTAAAAAGCTTATCTTCAAATATGTATCTAAAGTCAAAACTCGTCAAGGGTGCCAGAATAATCAATAGGTAACCTTCACTATTTTATTGAGGTTAAATCAAAATTATAACTATTGGCATCAAAAAGCATACCTACAAACACAATATAGGGACAAATAAACTGAAATCGGTCATTCTAAAGGAATCATGACAACTAAATGAATTGTCACAAGTTGATGTGACCAGTTTTGGGTGGCCAAATGTGAGAATGATCTGTTTGCAGACAAACTGTCGCCATAAATTACAGCAAATGTCATTCTAGTATTCCACAATAACTGTATCCTATCTGTTCTACAGAAGAGAACGTTTGAGTGCCTGCGGTCATTTCACACCAATAGGTATTAATAGAACATTCATTGTGCGACCGCCAAAATTTGACCGCCAAAAAAAGATTTAACGGTCGATTCGTGACTTCGAAATCAGACTCTGCCTTGTATTCGGAGTCTGTAGCGAGTAATTTTGGCGGAACTGCATATCAAAACTAAGATCAATGAAAAAAGAGTGCAAAACACGGACTTTATTGTGTATGACACACTCATGTTTTCATTAAAACTCAAGCCGAACAGATACAGTGACACTGTTTGTTAGGTATTTGTAAAAGACAAAACAGGTATTTTTAAGAGACAAAGGCTACGGTGTTGGACTGAAACTGAACCTACTGACAAAAGATGCGGGATACTGCACAAGTTCAGCTTCATCTTCTTAAATCACAATTTGAAGATCCGTTCTGCTGTGGCGCAACAGGTAACAAGTAAATATGCCACCAATGTCTAGTAATATGGGCATTACCAATAATATGTTTCCAACTTCAAAATTTTCTTTGTAGCCACTGACAAATACCATAGAGGTAAATTTTTGACGATATTACCTACCTAAACTGATCTGGATAATACCTACGTAAGCGAGAGAGCTATATGTATACATATTATATATATATATATATATATATATATATATATATATATATATATATATATATATATATATATATATATATATATATATATATATATATATATATATATATATATATATATATATATATATATATATATATATATATATATATATATATATATATATATATATGCGTAAACGTACGAGAGGTCCTAATCGGTCCTGTTGTTCTTGGGTCAAATCGGGATAGACCTTTCTAAGGTCGGTTGGAACATGCTGTGAACACTAAATCAGTGCTGGTTCTACAGTATGTACATATATAATTCAGTGATTCATCTGATCAGATATTTCCATTTGACAAAACAATTCTCTCTCCCATTACGCATAGCGGCGTGAATATTTCTATATTTTGCCGGCTGAAGGCTGAGCGCCGAGCGGACATTACGACAATAAGCATGCATCGACCCTTACTTGTCTTTGGCATTTTCTAATTTTTGAAGCAACGCTTTAAACTTTGTAAAACACTTTAATGCAGATTTTCTAGCGATCCGCAAAATTTTGTAGTAATGTCGTACTGTAAATATTTGTGGTTATTAATGACTGCAGCGGGGCCCCTGACTGTGCGCCAGCAAAGTTCGCTGGGAAACAAAAGTTCACAGCAGTGCGCTACAATAAATAGTGGCGGGAAACAAAATATTACTACCGCACCTGCAACGGTTAGAACGGAACTGCTGGAAAATACTGTGGCTGTAGATTAAAGTAAAACAGAACAAAAAACACAGGAAAAAAGCAAAAGCGAAAACCAAAAACACAAAATTGCAATAAAATACACATAGAGTGGCGGGAAACAAAATACATAATACTACCACACCTGCAATTATGATTAGAACGGAATTGCTAGAACCAAGAGTACATAATAGCGTCTCACTCTATCTAGAAGAAGAGTGAGACACTCTCCAGCCTGCCTGTGTTCTAGCACAGGCAGATGCGCTGGTCGTTTTCAGGCTACATGTTGACATTCTATGCAACATGTGACTGGCCAATCAGCGCGTAGATTCTCTGCGTAACACACTTTAGTATATAATCGCTGATGCGTTGATAAGCATTAAGACAGGGATAAAAGCTTAGTAACTCATTATTTATTCATAGTCTGCTTGCAAAAACATTAAAAAAGGTTTGCAAATACCTCTAGGGATATTTTGGCAAACTTTCAGCGAAATTAATTGAGAAACTTTTGAGATATAAACTTTTCTGAAATTCTTCAAAGTTTTTCAATCAATTTCGCTGAAAGTTTGCCAAAATATCCCCAAAGGTAATTGCAAACCTTTTTTAATGTTTTTACAAGCAGACTATAAATGAATAATGAGCTATTAACGTTTTATTCCTATCCCGTTTTATGATTGGAGCACGTGCACAGGCGTCTGCCAATCAGAGAATAGCAGCTCGCTTCTGATTGGCCAACCACATGTTGCACAGAATGTCAACATGTAGCCTGAAAACGACCAGCGCATCTGCCTGTGCTAGAACACAGGCAGGCTGGAGAGTGTCTCACTCTTCTTCTAGATAGAGTGAGACGCTATTATGTACTCTTGCTAGAACATACTGTGGCTGTCGCTGTAGATTAAAGTAAAACAAACCAAACAAGTAGGCCCCAAAAGGGGCAAGGTTCCTTCCCCGCTGTCTACCTTTCAGGTTTAAATGAATTAGTTCTCTATTTCATACTTACCGTAAGCTGCTAATTGCTATACCTACTTCGTATCTTACTCTACTTTATAACTAGCTTATTCAAACTTAATCTAAATACGTAGTACGTACAAAAAAGTGCTGCAGGATGTTAATTAAGCATCCCGCTGCACGAGCCATTTGGCTCAAAAGTGACACTTTGATCTGAGCTGAGCAATTCAGCTCTAAGAACAAGAAGCGATAAACACTGTTTTCTAATGGCTCTTATATACTGCTGGTGAAACATCCCGGTGCCGATTTTGAAAAAGTACATTGTTACAGCAGTGTACATCGATTATTGATTTTTCTGCATATACGCAGACAAAAATCAGCAGGCAGCTCCCAAGCTGAAAATACACGTAAAACATGCTGGCTATGCAGCCTGCTCAGTAGCGTTAAACGCTATGAGCAGTTAATTTCAAAACAATAGTTCCTTCTCTAGAAGGAACAAAAACACAAAAGTGAAATAAAATACGTATGCCTACAGAAAACAGTGTTTCTTCAAGTTAAGCAGCCCCTTTTGAACAGACTTTTTCAAATACAGCCTCAATGAATAAATAAGGTACATATGTAGATTCATTACAACTGTATAACCCTTCCGCCGTGGAACAAAATGCGCCGTCGTGTGATAGGTAGGCCGTAAGCTACGTTTATAACTCGTATTACACTGTTACATACTGATGGAATCGTAAATTTTTTGAATTTACTTCCATTGACTTCTAATGCTTCCGGTTTCGTTTACAGGCTAAACGGACTACGGCTTAAAAGTATGAATTGATCCAGGTCAGGTGCGTATTTATTGTGGTTTTTTGATCATGCTTGGCGCTAAGCAGCAGTTGATCATAGTTTTTTGCGGACAAGCGAACACTACTACTGAGTATATAAAGACCTGTTTTTAAGGACAACAGAGAATTGGGTTGGGGCTGGAATGACGAATTCATTGTGGGATCGTTTTTCAGACTCGGACAAGCACAAGTAGGAGCTAGGCTTACCACTAGGCTTACAGACAGCTTACGGAAACTCTTGAGGTGAGGTAAGCCTAATTCTGTTTGAATATTTTCCTAAGTAATCTACTTACGTTTGATTTGGGACACCAAGACACAAATCCGTGGGGCTTGAACAAGCCCACTTCGTCCACGACTACGTTCATTATAAGCAACAAAGACTATATTAATGCAAAAAAATAGCCATAAACTCATAGAATATCTACCTAAGTTACCCCAATACCTACCTAATATTATAGAATACTTAAAATAACAGGATACTTAAACAAATACCTAATATTATAACATATTTAAACTAAAATACTTTTAATACCTAGTGTAATAACAAACACTATAACCAGATGTCTGTGATTTCGCCGAGCTTTGTTTAATTCAATAGAAGACATCAATTTTATTGTAATTGACTCGTATTCTCAGATTTTATAGACCTCTGTCAAGTTTTATGTGCGGCATCAAATTAAGTTTATCACAGTTTCAAATCTGATGTAAAGTTTGGTCTGATAAGATTTTGTGGTGTGAAATGTGCGTTATATCTGATTAGCCTGCGGCAAACTGCCAACAATGCTCACTCTAGACTGCGTGGCGACGCACAAGGCGTGGGAACATGCTGAGAATCAAACTAACATACAAACATTTAGCATAGTCGAATTTTAATTGGCCATTTGTTATTAACTCAGAATTCATGTACTTCCAGTTGCCAAAATTAAGAGACATGGACTCAAATAGAAATTATGCTGATCAGAGATACAAATATACCTAGGTAGGTAAGTAGGTTACCATCATCATATTTACAACAACTATATTGATGTGAGCTAAAGTTAGCATCGGAATACAGCTTTTTTCTGCAGTTTGAGATGCAAAATGGCAAAAAACAAACTATAGAACTTCATTGAATACTTGTCAGAATCAACTGCTGTGCTTTTACCTGTACAGTGTACCATGCAAGAGTACATAATAGCGTCTCACTCTATATAGAAGAAGAGTGAGAGAGTGAGAGTTGCACAAAATGTCAACATGTAGCCTGAAAACGACCAGCGCATCTGCCTTTGCTAGAAGACAGGCAGGCTGGAGAGTGTCTCACTCTTCTTCTATATAGAGTGAGACGCTATTATGTACTCTTGCTACATGGAACCCATCCAGCTAGCTTTTAACATTTGGTCCAAATCATGGGTTCAAACTGGGCACTAATTAATCTGAGAAAACCGCTTGCACACTATTCCAACACTATGGTGGGATTCACAAAGTGCGTTTAACTTATCGTTCTAAGCAGGATCGTAATATGAAATACACAAAAATTGTTTCATTACGTGAGACACTCTCCAGCCTGCCTGCGTTCTAGCACAGGCAGATGCGCTGGTTGTTTTTAGGCTAGGTACATTTTTGACATTCTGTGCAACATGTGGCTGGCCAATCAGAAGCAAGCTCCTATTCTGATTGGCCAGACGCCTGTGCACGTGCTCCAATCATAAAACGAGATAGGCATAGAAGCTTAATAACTCATTATTCATTTATAGTCTGCTTGTAAAAACACTAAAAAGGTTCGCAAATACCTTTGGGGATATTTTGGCAAACTTTCAGCGAAATTGATTGAGAAACTTTTGAGAAATTCAGAAAAGTATATATCTCAAAAGTTTCTCAATCAATTTCGCTGAAATTTGCCAAAATATCCCTAGAGGTATTTGCAAACCTTTCTTAATGTTTTTGAAAGCAGACTATGAATAAATAGTGTTATTAAGCTTTTATCCATATTTTAATGCTTATCAACGCATTAGCGATTATATACTAAAGTGTGTTACGCAGAGAATCTAAGCGATGATTGGCCAGCCACATGTTGCACAGAATGTCAACATGTAGTCTGAAAACGACCAGCGCATCTGCCTGTGCTAGAACACAGGCAGGCTGGAGAGTGTCTCACTCTTGTTCTATATAGAGTGAGACGCTATTATGTACGTTTGCCTATACCTAATACCGAGATTGAACACGAGCATTTCGGCAAGAATAATTTACTTACTAACAATAGACTATTTAATAAACAACACAATATAACAAGCATATTATCTAACATACAGTTAATACACTATACTCAATACTTCAACTATGTAGTATGAAACAAAGTGGAGAAACATTTTAAATCTAAATCAAATTACGGTCGTTTAGCATTTTTTACGATGGTTGAAAAATTAATTATTTATATATATATATATATATATATATATATATATATATATATATATATATACATACACATATATACCACTCAAATTATACATTAAACAACAACACGAGATAAAACGGAATGATCTATCAACATTTCATTTATTGCATTACATAAAAACACCGATATTACCTTATCCTATTGCGACTAAAACTACTCCAGAGTTGAAAGTCCAAGTGCATAATATGCTGATTTGTGATTTCACTAAAACAAAATTCCTTAACAAGTTTTGTCTGTCTCTAGTCAAACAAAAAGAAAATATTAATTTTGTCGACAGGTAAACCTTTCCTAAAATCTGGATTCTAAAACATGGTTGGCATCATGCGGCAGCAAAATACGGATTAACTCATTTTGCACTAAAAAACAAATTTATACATATACAATATAGCAGTTGTTTCTTTGCCTGAATTTTATGAAAACTCGTCAATATTTAATAACGTCTTCTGCCTCGAAATTTTAGCATCATCACGCTAGCTTTGATTTGTTTCCCCAATTTTTGAGAAATGACGACTTTTCCAGACAGGTTTAGATGTTCAAAACTGCTGACCACAACCAATGTAAAAGCGTGATCTGCTAAACAGGCTGCCCCCTCCCATACCCCAATATATAGTATATCTACCTGTGACACTGACCAACAGTGTTCAAATCACAAAGGCATATTAGCATGTTTTTTCCAGGGATTCTCCAGTTTTTTCTCTTCCAACAGCTGCAGGTCATGGCAAAGTCGGCGTCTGGTGCTTCTTGGCTCAATGATATCATCGATATAGCCCTTTGTGGCGGCCGGGAAAGGGTTGCTGAACAGATCCATGTATTCGGCCTCTCGTTTGGCCAGGTCCTTTTCGCCGCGGTAGAGAATGGACACAGCGCCCTGAAATGCAAGGGCATTATAAAGTGGGTGATCAGAGCGGAAAAAGTAGCTGCCTAAGCCAAGGCCTGAAGCCTAATCCAAGGGAAAATATGGCACACCTGAAAATATGCAGCCGTCACAACTGTCATACAACAGTAGGATCATGCCATACAAAAGGATCTTCCAAGCTCAATCACCCACATTAAGAATTCCAAATGCAAAACAAAGAAACATGGTCAGTTTTCATTATTTTGCCGGTCAAATGGGGCGCAAGACGTGTGTATGTTATGAAGCCATACTTTTTTTTATAAATACCCACCTTGGCACCCATAACAGCGACTTCAGCTGTGGGCCATGCATAGTTGATATCACCGCGCAAATGCTTGGAACTCATCACACAGTATGCGCCACCGTAAGCCTGAAAATATTCAGAAATTAAGGTTGATTTAGACTTACAGCAGTCTGATCGTTCACCCGATAATATTACAAAAATCAGGCCATCTCCTACACGAATTTTATACAGAACTATCGAGCTCAACGGAGCAAGTTATAATTTTGAAATTTTATTACAGCTGACACTAAAATTAGGTTTGTTATACATTTTTGTCTTTGTAAAATTTGATTTTTTTCAGACAGAAAAATTTCAACGGCCGATACAGTTCTAAACATGACTTAAAAACTGATTATATCGTACCCTTTGGGATTCTAAAAAACAGCCGTGTACCACGGCAATCCGTGAAGGATTCGTCATTACACTTTTATTCTACGAAACCACCACGTTGTTGAAATAACACTCCTCTATTATTTTATTGCAGTATTGTTCACCTTTCTTGTGATGATGGTAATTTTGGGCACAGTTGCCTCAGCGAAAGCATACAAGAGTTTGGCGCCGTGTCTTATTATGCCTCCATGCTCCTGCGATGTACCTGAATCAGTAAAACGCTCACACTCAAATCACTCACAAATTGCGTACAACGGTAGAAGTAACTAGCAAGTATTTATTTACTAACAACTGACGACTGACTGAGGGTAAACAAACTTTTTTGAGAGTACATGAAAATGTTATTCTTTACCCAGCAAAATTAGTTGTTGAAAATTTTAAAAACAATCTTTCGTATTCATGCTAAACTTGGTTGGGTTAGAGTAAAGTAAACTAGCCACGCAAAGCACTGCCTAGATGCGCAAGTACGTTTTCTCAGCTAACCATTTCGTTACCAAACAAATAGACAATCTATGTGAGGCTCAATTCATACTTACAGCCGTCTGTTCATTAAGCCAGCAAAAAGCACACCACTAGCAACGTAACCAGATCAGCATGTGACGTGGATATTTCGTAATTTTGCCGACTAAATATGGCTATACAATTGAAACGGCCCACAGGAAAACCATAAATCGCATGAAACTACATACCAGGCAGAAAACCGGGCACATCTTCAAACACAATCAGGGGAATATTGAATGCATCACAGAAGCGCACAAATCGGGCACCTTTCACGCTCGCATTGATGTCTAGGCAGCCTGAAAAAAAAAGAAAATTGGCTCCATTCATACTTGTTTCAACCAATTCACTTATGCTTCGAGATCTGACATAAGAATACTAATATAAGAATAGAAACTTTGTTAAACCCGGGCAAGCCCCTTTCAAGCTGAGTCACTGAGACCCCGTGTGCAGAATGATCGCAAGTAAATCTCTGCTTTCAGTTTGTTGCAATTCTAGACCTCACTCAATACCATAGCACCTCTCTTAAAAAACAGACCCAAATCTTTAAAATAAAATAAACCTGAACGCACCTGCAGCGAATTTGGGATTATTGCCCACGACGCCAACAGTGCGACCGTGAATTCTGGCCAACCCGACCACAATATTTTTGGCATAGTGCGGCATTATCTCGAAAAACTCCTCTTCGTCCACAATCTAGAACAGAAGTTCGCATGGCTGTGACTATAGATTTTGGACAAGTAATAATGATAGTAAATGATTTAAAAATAATAGTAAATTAATAGTAATTGTTAAGTGCTAATTAGGCTACACCCAGTCGCAACTTACTCTTAGAGACTGTCCACACCTCTAAAATCCTATCGAGTGCGAAAACTTGAAACGATGGCGATATATATATAAAAATCAGGGACATAACTTTGGTGCAGTTAAAAATTGCCTGTAATATAATTATTTGGCCCACGTCCTATATCCGCCACCTGGATAGTTTCAAGAGCTGCTTCATTCCCGCAGGGCCATAATACCATATCCGGAGAAAATTTGGAAATCATGAATACCAGGTGTCGGATATAGGACTTGGGCCAACAAAAATGTCCAACTCAATACTTGTCCATTTATTTGCCCTATTTAAAAAAGCTAATGGCCTTAGTAGTCATAATTTTCTAACATACTGGTGTTATTACGTCCAGCATATTGTAAGCCCGTGTTGTCTCCAGCGGAATAACGGTGTCTAGAGAAGGAACGTCACGGTCACTGAAAATAATAAAAAAAGCTGTTATTGTTAAAACTAACAAAAAATCTTTCCATCAAGTAATGTACACAATACGTATCATAATGTAAGATATGAAACAATATGTAGTGTGCCATATTGTAGAAATAGCATCACAGGTACCTGGCATAGAGTGTGCGCAAAGAACTATCAAGAATTGCGTTCAGGGCCCGGTTTCATAAACAATGAATCGCGATTCATTAGTAACACTGGTGCAACATCGCAAATTGAGTGTAACTTGGCCGTTACACAATATTTCTGCTAGAAAATTTCATGACAGATAGCCAATATGTTACACAACGTGTGGTTCAAATCTCATGATAGTCAATTTATTCAGTGAAAACTATAGCTAACTTGAAGTTATTCATTAGTTGCAAATATTAGTGAATTTTTTACAACCACTAATATTTACTAATAATTGGAACTAATGAATGACTTTGACATAGCTAGACTTTTGTCTGCATCAAGCAAATGTAACAAAAGTTTACACACACATTATCTAACATATTGGCAATATGTTGTAAAAATTTCCAACAGAAACATTAAGTTAACGCAAAGTTATATCTTATTTTCTAGCTCTTATCAATGTTACTAATGAATCGCAACTGATCTTTTATGAAACTGGGCCCTGGTGACGTTTAAATTAATGAAAATCAAATATTAATTATATTATACTACTTAATATTTGATTAAACTGGACAATAAAATTGACTATATGTTGTTAACGACAATTAGTATGAACCGGGCTTAAGAACATGAAAATCTGAATTACGCCGGGTCGTCACAGCGTCTTCTTGGCGGTTTGTGTTTATTGGACAGCGGGAGGTAGTTGAGGAATTCGCGCATGGACAGCAAAGCATCGATGTCGTTCTCAAAAGCACCGTGGGCCACGCCTCAAACAGGAATAGCTTACAACGTCTAGCTGGCCAGTTTTGTGGCGGTTCAGACAATCAGACGGGAACCCTTTCAGGCAATAATTGTCCGAAACCAAAACTACAAAACATATAATCTCAAATTATCGACCCTTGACAGCCCCACACTGGGGACCGTTTCACTAGACGTTATGAGCTAGTAAGTGTGCTCATAAATGTGGGCGCTATGAGCAAGTGATGCAGCTTTTGAAAAGACTGCATAAACTGTCTCACTAAGGTCTGCATAACTTCCTCATAGCGTGCCAACTTATGCAGTGCATACAATATCTGCCGCCCACTGTAAAAGCATAATGCCGAGAAACAACGCGAAACATTTTATGAGCGCATAGTGTAGCTCATAAGCGTCATACAATCATATAGTTTTGATCCTCAAAATTTATGTTTTAAAATTATTTTGTGGTGCTGGTACCTTATTACGTAATAGTTTACAAGAAAATGAACTTCTGCAAAATTTTTGACTAAACTTCTAAATAAACTTGTAAAGTAGGTTTTGCCAAGAAAATTGGTCGGCAGAGATGATGGTTTTGTCTAGAAAATTGGCTGGCAGAACTAAATTTCCGACTAGAAAAAATAAGGAGCTAGTTAACAACAAAATACCATTAAGCGTCCAAAATAATGCGATCAGCTTGTTTAAGAGTGGGTCTGACGGCTCATGAAGTTATGAGAAGGAATTATGCGCACTACCGATTTACGCACGCTTTTTGATACACCAATAGCTCATGCGCACGCATAAGTAGTTAACTTATGCGTGCATAGGCGCTATGCGACCTTTGTGAAATGCCTCACTGTGGTTCTTAATGAATAAAAACAGTGTATATTTCAATGTCTTCCAGTTACACTGGCACTTGGCAGGGACAACATCTTAATATTGTCATACAAACGAGCAGCATTAACGTTACGCTAAGTTGTATTACCAGCCATTTTGTCAGTTCTTAAGTTCACTTCCCCATCCAACTTCACCAGTTATGCTTGTTGACAATAATGGCTGTAAGCACAGTTTAACACGATGTGGTCTGGAGAGGGGTCCGGGGAACCCACCCCCCCCCAGATTTTTGTTTTGGTACTAGGGCAATAAAAATCAGAGCCAAGGTAAAAGGGTAAGCAAAGTTTGAGTGACTTTGGCTTGTAAAGTGCAGTCATTTCTGTCAAATGTACGCGATTTTTACCTAAATTTTGGCCAAACTTTTCAAAAACCGCTAATTTTTACGCAGACGGAGTTTTTGCCAAAAATTACAAAATTGTTATTGTTTCCGCTAAACCATGATACTTTTTTGTCCGACTTGGTACAAGGGCAGTCAAAGTTTTGGTACAAGCCCCCCGACAATATACCCCCTGTTAATGTATGGCTGTAAGTACGAAGCGACCCGAAACCACTCCTTACCCGACACAGTGGTGTGAGCCTTAGCGCCACCCAACTCTTCCTGAGTCACCGTTTCATTGGTCACCGTTCGCACCACTTCGGGGCCAGTGATGAATAAATAGGAACTGTCCTAAACAATTATATTCTAGTATATTATTCAAAACCTATCGCTACTTATATGCATGAGCCCTAGTAAATACTTGACTACTGTTCTATGCTTCTGAAACAACAGTCATAAAGGAAGAAGAAAGTAATTTTAAGTACCGTAACAAAGCCAACACCTTAAGTCATTTCAGACTACGTTTGCATGCTCTGGCCAAACTTCGTTTCTATAAAACTATACAAATGATCGCCAGCGCATCTAAAGCAGTCTTTCAGAATTGGCTTGCAAATCCGAATCCGAATAAACCTAGAACAAAGGCTTTAGTCTCCAAAGCCGACTAAGTACAGGTTGTCTGAAAAGCTTAGTTCACACTTGCCCTTGTCCCTGTGCATACGGATTTGTATGTTTGCCAGTAGAATATATCTTTCAACTAACCTTAACCATGAATGTAAAATCAGTGAGTGCGGGGGAATAAACCGCACCGCCGGCACAGGGGCCCATAATCAGGGAGATCTGGGGGACAACGCCAGACGCCAGCACATTCCTCTGAAATCAAGCTAAATTCAATTAATAGTCACCGCTTTAACCAAACAAAAATTTACAGACACTTGAAGGGTGTCGTCTCACGTGGTATAACAGAAAAATAGATCACGGCAGAGTTATACAAAAGCTACAAAAACCACACCACAAAACATTATTAACGCTCGTATAGTTGTACAAAAAATTTAGGCTGTGTGGGATAAGGTAAAGGTAAAGGTAACCCGCGGATAGATAACTATCCTTTGGCGTGTCCGCCCTCGGGCGCGGTGCTCATCTCCGTTACAAAGCCCTGGAGCGTCAGGGGTGCCACTTCAAGAGTGACTATATCCGTGGAGGGGGGGCCGGCCCCTCAAGGCATAATGCCCTACACGGACCCCTGTTACCTTCCCACGTTATTGTGGTACCCATTTACCGACCAGATAAGGATGGACTGCTGGGTTGGCAGGAGCAATGTGGCCCTAATCTCTTGCTCAAGGAGACTACGTATGACCAAGTAGCTGGGATTCGATCCTCCAACCTTGCGATTGGAAATCGAACACCGTAACCACTCGGCCACACTGGGCACCTGTGTGGGATACCCTATTTGAAAACAAAATGGAGGACCCCCACTGAGAATACCTGAAAAATATCCGCATATCCAGCCAGTGAATCCACCCCTTCCTGAATTCGAGCACCTCCGGAATCGTTAAGACCGATCACAGGGGCTCCAACCAGCATCGCTTGGTCCATTATCTCAAATAAAAGTGACCAGACTAAATTAACTAAAGTAGGACAAAAAATATTGAAAAAATTTAGTGTCAAATTTTGAAATTTTATTACTTTCACAGACTGTCCGGGGTTCAGGCGCGTCCTTTGATGCACAATTTTGGCGGATTTGGTTAAGTATTTGCTGAGTTACAGGAAATTAAACGGGCCAAAAATGCCGTTTTTGAATGGAAAAATCAAAAATTAAAAATTCTCTAAATTTTGACAGGTGCACGCTATGCTATAGTCATGTTGTATATCATAATCATTCGACGCAGAATATTAAGGGCTATCGAATGATATAGTATATTACATTAGGTTTCAAATATTAAGCGAAAAAAATCAATTTTATTTTTTCGAATATTTAAATTTAATAAAAGTCGCCATCAAAAATGCTTTCGAATGATATATACATCATAGGGGTTATCTCGAACGACTAAGTTGCTATGAAGCAATGAAGTTCGCTCCATACATTTTTTGGTCAGACTTTACAAAAAAATCTTACCTAACAACACGGATTAATGCTGTTTAGTGTTTACCTTACATATTTTCTTAGCGTGGGCCATGGACAAACTTCCTCCGAATACTGTAAAATCCTGAAACAATACCAACCACAATACAAATAAATATTTTATACATAAAATATGTTTTCCATTGTTAAAATTTATATGTATACGTAATATTACCAAGCGTACATAATAGGATTATGTATATATATATACTATCATGCGACTTTTGGTAATAAGTATATGTATCTATATCACTCATGGTCTAAAAAGTAGAAATAATACAAAATTGTGACTACATATTATTATTAAATACACAGTAAGATGTAAGATACAAAAAACGGATTCTACCTGACTGAAAACAAACACTGGACGACCATAAATATGCCCTCTGCCAGTTATCACACTGTCGCCGGGATACTGAAATATTCAAATATATAATCTATAAAAAAGATAAAATAAGCAAAAAAAGTTTAATGAATTGATTCAAAACAAAGAAGTATAGAAAAATAATAGACAGTTAAGCAACGACTAACCAGATCAGATTTACTTGTTACTCCACAGATTTAAAATTTTGTCAACAATATATTGTGTACTCAGGGTTCTCAGCTTAAGATAGGGAACTCTCCCGGATTTTTCGCCCGTTTAAGATAGATTTTCGAGACGATTGTGGGACAAACATAGGACTTGTCCCGATAAGTCTTAGGACGATTTGTCTCGGAATCTCAAAGTCTGCGACTGTATATACCCTATCTGTGATATTGTAAGTGTAGTTTCGTATAGGGGTAAATTATATATATATGCCCAATTTTCAGCTCGAAAGAGAGCCTGAGTTGTAAGTCTACGCCCAAACACTAGCCTCAGGCTAAACTCTACCAGTCCCATCTTAAGCCCATTTCTAAGAATGCAAAACTTTATATAAGTCGTTATTGGCTAAAAAGAGTTTCGTACCAAATCTAAAACGTGACCGGATATTAACATGTAAACGTATATATACATATATATATATATATATATATATATATATATATATATATATATATATATATATATATATATATATATATATATATATATATATATATCAGGGATCGACCGTAGGGATGGAAGTCTCGGTTTTTTTTCCGAGACCGAGACCGAGACCGAGACCGAGACCACGAAACCGAGACTACCGAGACCGAGACCAAATTCCGAGACCGCAAAAACCGAGACTTTGGGAAATTTTTTGCCGTTTTTTTACCTAATTGATTTGATGACTTTTTACAAGTTTTTATGTAAAATTACATTAATTATCAGACACCTTATGTATATCTAACTAATAGCTACATCACGACAATTTTGAGTACATTCCCGGTTACTTCCCCCTTTTTTGTGTTACAGAAAGTAGCACTTTTGATACGATTTGGCTCGAATTTACTTAAAAATTGCTCAGATTTAATCGGAATTACCACTGTTCTGCTAAAATACACCAAGGATGACAAGATAGAAAGGCTTTTTGACTTAAAATTTAGCCCATGCCCGCCGTGACGCTTTTTCCTGCCGCCGCCTCAGCGGCGGCAGGTCTTTATACTGCTTTTTGGCCTAAGCTGGCCACGAAGCAGTTTGCATGATTTGAGTGTTCAAGTTTTTGTTTGTCGGGGGCTTATTTTTAAAAGTTGCTTACAGTTGGATAAAAACCGTAGTACAATTTTATTAATTTTAATTTTATTACTGTACAAGTTATGCATATATTGCTGCAAATGCAATTTTTATGTTTACTAATAAATAAGGTAAGATTCTGAAGTTTTAAGTTTATGATGCCCCCTTGGCCATAATTTCAATGTGGTGTTGCGGTGTTGTCATTTTTTAACAAAACATTTCCAGTATCTAATCCAAAACATAAATTTCTGGCTTAAGGTGGTAGTGTCGCCAAAGCAGTTTTGCTCATAGCTTGCAAAAAAAGAGCTTTTTGCTTTAAAATTGTACCTTAACTTAGAAACTAGTGAAATGCCATATGGTGTCAAATAAATACTGCCAGACACTAGACTACCAATATCTACCAATATTTTGAACCAATCACCATTTGTGAGCCAGACATCACACAACAGAGACATAAAAGTTCAAAAAATCAAGCCAGATGTCAGATTGGCCAGCTTGTGAAGTACATGTAGGGTTTTGACGCACACTTTTTGCCACAAATAAGAAAAATAAAAAATGAAGGTTCGTTTTTCTTTTGATTTCAAAATAAGTGTCCAAATTTTTTACAATTTATCATTATTGCTGTAAGTACTTTACAGGTTACGCACAGTTTTACAGTTCAAACACGCATTACTCCGCTACCACTCAAGCAATTTGCACTAAAATTTGTGTGCATAAACTAGAGTATATGTGCTTTTACTTTGTGTAATGAATCTAAACAAAAAGTTTTTTAATTGTGACGAAATTATCGAATGTGAATAGGTTTTCAAAACGTCATTACTCGTTCAGTTACGTATCTACTACTGGAA
>JASANF010010659.1:0-18939 GCA_030248245.1 Trissonchulus sp. WLG1_4
AATCCTCTAGTTAATTTTTCAAGTTAGTTAGTCAGTTAATGAAAATAAAAATTTAAAATGTAAACTTCGAGATTTGAACTTGACTTTTCTTCAATTCATGAAAGTATCGGATGTTCAAGTTGGCCAAGTTGGCCCAACCCGAGTTAGCCAATTTAAGTTGGCCAAGTTGGCCAAGCTAAGTTGGCCAACTTAAGTTGGCCAAGTTGGCCAAGTCGAGTTGGCCAACTTAATTTGGCCAAGTTGGCCAAGTTGATTTGGCCAACTTGAGTTGGCCAAGTTGGCCGAGTCGAATTTGGTCAAGTTAGCCATTTTTAAGTCGGCCAGGTAGGCCAACTGAAGTTGGTCAAGTTAGCAATTTTTAAGTTGGCCAAGTTCGCCAAGTCGGCTGGCCAACTTGACCATTTCTAATTGCACAAGACCAGGACGGTGTGCCCCCGGATGTGCCCTCAAAATTTTTTAAAATATTTTTTAATGTCTTTTCAGGTTCATTTATTTCTCATCATGCAACATTTAGGAAGAACAGTTTACAATTCTTCGAAACAAAACTAACTAACTACGTATATACATCAACTGATTAAGTTGGCCAAATTTGGCCATGTAGGACACTACACTTGGGCCGAATTTTTTACAATTGAGACTTTACCTTAGTACAAGTATTAGTGCTTTTTAGCTTGACAATATTTTGAAGAAATTTAAAACCTGGCACATTCAGAAATTTTACAGGTGTAGCTATGGGATCATGACATCATGTGAACATTGTGAAGCTAATTAAAAAAATAATCGATGCCTTATGCCCATATTTAACAATTTAACAATCTATAGCTTAAATTAAAGACAAATATCTGGCCCGAAGTGCCATTTTTGTAGAAATTTTCGTTACCAGCAACAAATGTTTAGTTATTTTAATTTCTATCAAAAGTGACGTTTTAAAAAGCCTCTACTGAGCCAAATCATAATAATTACAATTCAAGAAGTTCGGCGCCTCCATCTACATCTGCTTTAACAGTCTGCAAAGTTTCAAGCGAATAATTTTCACAGCAACAGTAATCCTAAAAAATTGTACGCTATAGCCCAATTTCAGAACCCTGAAGTTTGCCTACACATACGTATTTTCAAAAAATAGAGCTAATTTTTCTGTGCTAAAATCCGTTGAGAAAAGTTTCAGAAGCCAAAAAGTAGCTAACAAAAAATTGGTTGAAAAAATACATATTTTTCAATGTACCTAAAACATTATTCGAAAATTTTATTGGAAAGGTTTGCTTACACATACGACTTTTTAAAAAATTGTAGCTAGCAATTCGCTGCATAAAACTGTTTTTAAAGGTACTAAAAGTCATATAGAATTTTTTGGTATATCGATTTAAAAATTTTATTCCCATTGAAAAATTGGTTGAAATTTCAAATTGACCAAAATTTGACGTTATATCAAATGAAAGCTCCTTTGATTTTAAACAACTTTTCTTCTTGATTTGACCAACGAAAAAACTTGACTGAAACATTTTATCACCCAAATTCGGTTATTCAGAGCGCCACATTAAGGTAGCGCTCAGCAACAAAACTCATGTTCGGCGCTCAGCTCATGCAATAAATAGCAATACCAGTTTAATTGTACATCAAACAGACATCAAAAAACTTATTTACAGTACAGTTTAGCACTTTTTTGTGAATGTGTCAAATTTTATAACCATGTCGAATATCCTATTCATACTAATTTTGTTTTTGATCCTAGCTCAGCGGAACTTCAACCCATCTTGACAATTTAGGTATCAATCGAAAGATCTGTCAAAAATCTAGACGTGATTGATCTTCGATTTTTCATTTCCAGTTTGATTTTGCAAAAAATTGGTTTTTCAAAAAATTAGTTGTCTTTGAGCGACTACAAAAGTGCTACGAGCAGAAATTTGAAAAATCGAAAAACTTTCACGTCTGCATTTATTTTTTTTCTTTAGTTGTTTTAGTCGAGTTTTTCATTTTTGGTTTGCTACTTTCAAGGCTGAATATTTCAGCAAAGTTTTAACCTCTTCGTATGTTTAATACATACAAATTAAAACTAAGAAACCACATATTTTAGGTGATATAGGTAATCGTTTTATAATGAAACAAAAAATTTTATGCTACGGCTACAAATTATTGTCAAAAAAAATTTTAAAAATTTTTTTAGCACAATATGCACATCAAATGAAACCTCTGTTCATTCTGAACAACTTTCCTTCGAGACATTATGGTCACAAATGTCGCTGAAAAAAATCAAACGCCAAAGTCGTTTCCCCTGAGCGCCACCTTAAGCGCAAACAATCACTGTTTTTTGCTTTCATTTTAAAAGTCAATTGCAAAATTGGAAATGTCAAACTTCATAATTTTAATTACGGCAAGCGATAAACCGATCAGGTCCCAGGCAGCTTGTAGGAATCCACTTTGGCGAAGAGACAGGGTCCACCTTTGGCGTGTTCAATAGTCGCGAGAGCGATCAGGGGGTCATCGGAGATCACTAGCCTGGGATAATGAACATAAAACCGCGACAAAGGATGAGACGAGCCCACGTAAACGATCGAAGGATCGCTTGGATCACTGCTAGCGTCGTTCATTGTTGTCTGAACTCTGAAACACGCACAAACAATAATCGAGAGTACAATAACTAGCATTGAGGCGTAGTGTCTCTTCCTCCCATAGAGGAAGGCGGTGCCTATAGTCTAGTAGGTTCACGAAAGTAGGTTTGCCAATTCTTGCGTGCTTTAATGGCGGCTTTACGAGGTGTCCTCCCTACGGGAGGAGAACAATTGGAAGCTGCCTTTTCTGTTGTTACAACAGAATCGTCTCCAACCTCTAAGGTGTAAAGCAGCTTTAGTGGCCGCCGCAGGACAGATCCTGCACTGGTGCGAGCAGTGGCGGAACGGATGCCCCCATCGGAGCTCGAATGTAATTCTTGAATGACTCCGAGGCGCCAAAATGCCCGATTTAGGTTCTCCTTGATGTGCACAACTGTGCCGACTGAAGGGTGCCAAGGAGTCTACCACGCTGACGATGCGCGGGTACCCGCTCTCTCAGGCTCAGTAAATATTCCGCCCTCCATGTTAGCCAAAAACGCGCGACGATTTCTTGCAATCGCTTCCACCTAACTCGCAAACTATGAGGTGAAGGATTGTCCAAATATCGGGGTCGTCTTTGCGACTAGCCAAACCAATGCCCCCGACTCTCCTCATAGGAGAGAGCAGGTGCATAGGCAACAAAGGTGTACGGCTCAATTCGCTCTCGACGTACACTAGAGGCCGAGAGTTCACGACCGAAACTGTTTCGGAGACAACCGTTTGAAGTTCCGCAAGAGTAACCAAAGAGGTCGAGAGGCTCTTTTTGAGGGCCCTTTTCACCACACCAACAAGCCGCTCGTACAAGCCCCCCATCCACGGTGCCATTTCAGGCAGAAAGCGCCAATCCATACCGTGGGAAACGAGAATGTCTTGCGTAGCTTCCGAGTCTCGAACGTTGGACCACAATTTGCGAAAAAATCTGGATGCTGCATGCAACTGCTTAGCATTGTCTGATACGATCACCCGTGGAGGGCCGTACAATGCAACGAACCGACGAAAGGCGAGCAAGAACTGTCCGACGGTCATGTCTTCAACAACTTCGAGATGAACCGCCCGGACAACGGCACAGGTAAACAAGCAGATCCAGACTTTCTTCTGAGTGTCCCCCGCTCGCACAAATAGGGGACCGAGGCAGTCTAACCCCGTATACGAAAACGGGGGTCCCTCCCCCACGCGAAGTTCGGGAACAGGCGGCACCGGCGGAAAATTATACTCCCCACTTTCCAGCCGGCGACAGATTCGGCAGTTTTTTAGGACTCTTTTCACTTGGGAATTTGGACCAGTCAAGACCGAAGCTGGACGCTGCCGCGTCAAAATTCCCTGCCTGTTGTTCCTCGTTTGAGGAGTATCCGGATCCGGCATAGGCCGTGCCCACAGGTGTTGTTTGCGTCTTTGGCTGAGCCGAAGTACGGGTAGGTCCGCAAGAATGGTGGTCATTGGTACGTTCTGCAACACTGTATTGTTTAGGTTGTCTGGGATGGTGTGGGTGGGGGTTCCGAATGTCTGCGTCTGTGCAGTAGTTAATGGCGGCCCGTACGAAATTGTGCTATTTGGGTTTTGGCCGGGGTTGGGCGCTTGCCCCTGCAAATTTAGGGATCGACTCACTGATGGTGGGGGTGTGCGAGCTAGTCCTGACGAACGCATCATGTATATGTATGTATATAATGTGCGTGTCTGTGTGCTTACTGCTTTGGGTCTTTGCAAAATTCTCAACGCTCAGCTCTTTGGGTAGTCGTAACAGCACAACTTAGACTCCAAAACTATCCAAAGTACACTAAGTACGTATACGGTAAAAATTTGAAATTTTGCGAAAAATCGCACTAAGTCTCAGAAACAGAAAACTTTTGGCAGCACTTTCCTTTAGGAAATTGACTTTGGGGCTGCTGGAGGCTGCTGAATCCACTGAAAATAGAAAAACAAAGATTTGCAAAAATTTTATTTTCGCTCAAAATTGAAAAATTTCTAAGTCTAAATACTCAAAAAATAAAAATTGAAAAGGGGGACCCTTAGGGTGTTTGAAACTGAGTCCGCAGGCGTTGATTTCTGAAAATCCGAAAGTTCGGGTCTGACCCGAAAAAAATCCTAAGTCCTAGGAATTTGATGACAAAACAAAAAGGGGTTCCCCACTAAGGCTTATTTTTCGTTAACCGGGGAGCGATTTCATTTCCGAGAGGGGGTGACAAAATGTGACCGAAAACTTTTGCTCGAAAATCTATGTTTTTAAGCTCAGAAAAATTTGAGCAGCACTTCCCCTTAGAAAACGCTAAATAGGGGTGCTGCTGGAGGCTTCTTTTTGCCTGAACATAGAAAAATTTCAATTTTTTGCCAATTATATACCTATGCTCAGAGATGTATATACCAAATTTTTTGAGAATTTTACCGATTTTTGGCAAAATTCAAATCAGAATAGACGGGGGAATCGACTGTAGCTAACTACACTGTGCGTCTGTACTACTGTTTTGGTCCTTACTCGAAAATTTCAAAATTTTGTGAAGCTGGGGGCCCGGAGCAATTATATACTAGGGATGAGATTTGGGAGTCGAAGGTATATTTTGCAAAAAATATACCTGGGGAATTGCATGCGTGATGGTAGGGTTGATCTGAGTCTTGCTCTGCAACTTTTGAATGGGTCTTTGCAAAATTTTGAGCCTTCTAGAGCCGCTCGGAATCGATTATATACGTCTCTGCGTATATAATCCCACTAAGGTGTAAAAATTTGAAAACTTTCGCAAAAATTGGCGGGCAAGCGCAATAATAGTTCCAAATATAGGTTATGCTGCGTGCGTGGGCAAAAAGACCCTGTGAAATTCTGAGTATTATAGCCGCTGCGACCCTAAATGTGCGATTTTTGTTTGGTCGTTTTTGACCAAAAATGAGATGGGGGAAGAAAATTTTTCAAAAACGTTAAAAATTCCGGAAAAACGTTAATCGGTGCTAACGTACGCGATGTCCTGAACAAACTATAACCAAAGAGAGCTAGCAAAAATGGCGATTTTGCGGTTTTTTAGCGCAAAATGGGCAAAATTTTAGGCTTAGGGGTGAAAATGAGATGGGGGACAAAAATTTTTCGAAATTTTGCGTTTTTCTACTAAAACGCAATAATTCTATAGGTTTTCGGGGGTGCTGAGTCTTGTGGTGCTATCAAAATTTCACCAAAATGCGCGTGGGGGTTGCTATGGGGCTATTTTGGGGTCAAATTTAGGGTTGGCGCGCAAAAAGTGTTTTTGGCCGAAAAATAGCGAAAATTGGGTTTTTCTGGCCAAGACTTCGCTCAAAAGTGCGCTATAGGGTATAGATACAACTACTTAAGTGTCGGTACCGTGCGCCAAAAATTTAAGCCGAAATTCAAAAATTTGGAAAAATCTAAAATTTTTGCATTTTGGGGGTATATCTGCCAAAATTTTTTGGAAATCCGGGTATTTCACACCGGATACTTTTTCCAGAGCAGAAAAGGATAGGGCGCAACTTTTGAAAAATATTTGGGCCGGTCTTGAGCGAGGCCATGCCTGAAATTTGCGAAAATTCGCAAGCGAGCGTCTCAGAAACGGGGGTGTCTATATACCCTCCGTTTGGGAAATTCAGAAACCAGTTATTTCTGAGCTTTTAGGAATCGCTGAAGCTGAATCCGGGGTCGAAGTTTACCGTAAACAGCTTTTGGGTGCGCTGGGGGCAGTTTCAAAAATGCGCAAAAATTTTTGGAATTTTAGGCTTAGGCTTAGGCTTAGGCTTTAGAAAAATACTAATCCGAGTCCTAAAATTCCGATAATATAACTCCTAGTACCAGAATTTAGTGCTGCAAATTTTACCCTCCGGCTGCAAAAATGCCGTTGGAGGGGTTTGCCGGGGTCGAACTTTCAAAAATTGAAAATTTTCATTTTTGGGCTTAGACTTAGGGTGGGGGAAAAATATTAAAACTATCGCAAAAATTTGGAGACTATGACCCCTAGGGTCAAAATTTTGCGCTGGTTCTTTTAACAATCGTCTCCGTACCGAAAAATGGCCCTAGAAGGCGGCCCCCGCAGTTTTTGGCATGCTCAAAAATTTCAGCTTCACAAAAATATCAAAATTTTTCCGAAAAAGGCTCTCTTTCTCTCCAAATTTTTCCTACGTGAACCATAGGTGTTCCGTACTTAACCCTATGCACTTTTCATCAATTGTTGAGAGCCTTTTTTCTCTCACTAAAAATCCCTACTTCTTCTTCTTCTTGTTCACCAGAAACAAAACTCCCCCAAAAACACAGAAAAACCGCTTTCGAAAATTTTCCTTGGGACAGGGAAAATTTGAGGGAAATTTTTACTCGTTTTCTTCGTTGCTGGGGGTGTTCCAGCAACTTTCCACAAATTTTTGGGGCGGGGAAATCAGAATTTTACGCTCAAAGGCGTCAAAAATTTAGGCTTAGGGCTTATAAGCAACTATTTTGGGCTTCACGCGTGGCCAAAAAATTTCTTTGTCACGGTAGCCACTTGTTAAACCACGAACCACGGGGCTCTTAGGATTTTGGCTCGAAAGGAGAGGGCACGAGGGCGAGAAGTGACCGTGCGCCCGAGCCCAGCGAAACGTGATTTAACGGTTGAAGACCGCAACAAACGGCCTAAAACTCAACTGTGCCGCCCTTTCTTAGGTCCGGGGCGCACGCGGGGAATTCCCGCAATAGCTGCAAAGCCCTACAAAACACCCAGCACACACCAACAAAATCGGAGACCACACAAAAACTACGAGTTAATAAATTTTATTGGAGGCCGAATAACAAAAACATAACAAAACAGAGGAAAACGAGTAAAACCTCACTCAGGTCATTCCCTAGGCTCAGGGGAAGCTATTTCTAGAACTCAGTCGGCGCACGGAGCCCTAACTACTTAACCCCGTTTCACGCTTCGGCGCCACCTCCCTGTTCACGACGTCTTCACCAGCTCAAACCACAGCCATGAGTTCTAGTCGCGGCAGAGTTATAGTTTTCATTGGGGACAGCCGTATTTTTGCAACGATGATGTTGGCATCACTTAGTTGGTCGTCAGGTCGGAGATAAGCTACTGCAGTATACGCTTTCGCCGAAGCGTCTCAGAAGCAGTGTAATTGCCAATTACTAGTGTCCGGAGCTGAGCGCACTAAGCGGTCGATCTGAAGGTCTGATACCCGTGAAATATCTTGCTCAAGTTCTTTCCATTGAGTGAGTATGTCATCACGTAGTCGATCATCCCACGGTACTTTTAGTTTCCATGCAGCTTGAACCAATAATTTCCCCCGAACTGTTAGGGGTGAAAGTAGTCCACAAGGATCGAAAACTCTGGATGCTGCTTGCAGAAGTTGTCGCTTGGTTGAAACTATCAGTCCGGTTATTTTTGGATCACCAAAAGAAATGCTATCACTGTCAGTGTTCCACGTCATACCTAGAACCTGCGTCGCGGAGCCGACTCCCCGGCCGACTTTCGGGGATAGCTTCGCGAACCATTGAAGAGTTGGTGTACCATTCTCGGATGTTCATGGATATCTGGTGAAACAACTTCTTTGCTTCTTGGTAGAAGTCGATAGCACTACTGACAATTTCTGCTCCACTGACGCAGTTGTCGACATAAATGTTTGTCGCAATATTATTCGACACTGCAGATTTCTGTTGGAGCAAGTGATGTTTCACTGTCGCTGCGAGGAGGAAGGGGCTCGAAATTACACAAAATGGAACCCGTTGAAATCTAGCAATCAGCAAATTTTTGTCTGAAAGCGGTTTCGTGCTATCTTTGAGCCACAGAAACCTAGTTACGTCGCGGTCCGTGGGGCGCAAAGCAATTTGCAAAAATGCCTTCTCTGTATCACTAGTTAGCGCTATTGCTCTCAGACGAAATCGAATGAGAAGGCCACATAAATCCTCCAAAACACTGGACCACGTAGAAGGCATTCATTTAGGCTCAGTGCTGATTTATTGGCCTTTTCCGAGGCGTCGTAGACTATTCGTAGTTTCGTTGTAGACTTGTTTGGCTTTATGACGCAATGATGAGGAACGTAGTGGGTTCGATTTGCAGTGCTTATTTCCCCCACTTCCTCAATAACTCCAGCTTTCAGCTGGTCCCAAATAATGGCATCATAAGCCTTAAATACTGGGGTGTCTGTGCCAATCTGTTTCAGCAACGAGCGCAATCTAGAGTAGGCAACATTATAATTGTCAGGCAGGTCCGGGCAGTCATCTTTCCAGGGCCAGCCTACTTGGTATCGTCCATCAACAAATTCGATTGTTCGATTAAAACTTTGAATAGCTAGCTCATCATCCCTTTGTGAATAGTCGCCCTTTATACCGATATCCTCAAGTTTCCAGAAGCGCTCGACATTGCTCATGAAAAAACTGGAAGGCTCACTGTTATGGCAGAACATGCTAATGGCAAGGTTACAGTCTGATTGTTCAATGTCCGCACGACCGGCAGTTATATATCCAAGCTTGGAGCCCAGTAACACCAACCCTTCCCCCAGCCTGATTTGCTCCGTTGTGACAATGTCGAAAGAGTGATCACTGCCAATTAATATATCGATCGGGACTGTTTCTGGCCGATCACTGGGAGGGTCTGCCAAGTTAAGCTGTTGAAGAATGGGAAATCGTTTTGTATTGACGGGCAGCTTTTGAATCGGACAGGAAATGCTATCAGTAACAAGGGCAGATACTTTTATCACTGAACCATCTAAAGCGCCTATGTCAATAACAACCCGAGGATATGCCTTAGTGCGATGTCGGCGCTCCTCAAATCGCGCGTTTGGCACAGTTATGGTTTCCACGGGTTTTAGGTTAAGAGCCTTTGCCACATTGGTAGTGACATAGGTGCACGAGCTTCCGTTATCAAGAAAAACTCTGGCAGATAGGGCGGCTTGAGGAAAATTGACTACTGCCATTTGCATGTAGACAATACTGCTGTTGATACAAGTTTCAGCAACTTTATGTTGAGGCTGAAAGGCTGACGCTTGGGGATTGAGGTTCGTATTTTCCTGCGCCCGCTGAGAGTTATACATTGCGTAGTTTTTTGCTCTACCAAACTTTATGGACACAGGCTTCTGTGATAAGTATTTTCTTGACAGTGGTAACATCGGCCATTTTTGTTGCACGATTGATATGAGTGGCCTTTACCTAGGCACCTGTAGCACCGTCATTTAATGGCCTCTTTCCTGCTCTCCACAGTAGCAAATTTCTTGCACTGATCAGCGTAATGCACGCCTTTGCAAAATGAGCAGCTTAAAACTGCTTTTGAATTCTGGATCATCGCTCCTGTTGCAGGAACATAGTTTTTACTAGGAGACCTTAACTGGTAGTTTGGGACCTTTTTTCTTTCCGACATTCCTTTTTCTTGCTCATTTATTGACCAGTCTCCCATTTGCCTTGCCTTGATTTCATCGCGCAGTAACTCCCACAATGTTGTTATTGTCCATGCTTTTGACCCGTTTTGTCTGTGAAGCTCAATACGGATTGGCTTTGGCAATTTTGATAGAATTATGGGGGTAAAGACTTGGCCAAATGTAGCTTCTTCCAGGCCTAATGTTACTAAACTTCGGCCATGCTTTTCGCACTCATCATACGCTTCTTGCAGGCTTTGAGTGCTCATAGAGGCCACCGGTAGAGCCAGAAGCCGTTCGAAATGAGAAAACACTGCTACTTCTGTACTACCAAAGCGATCTTGCAAAGTTTTAATTACCTCGGCGTAGTTTGCGGCTGTAAGGCGAAACCCGTCTACAACCCGCAGAGCTTCGCCTGTTATGTTCGCCTTCGTAATTTTTCAAATACTTAAACTTTTCGACCGCCGACAAGTCAGAATTACTATAAATTGTAGAGTCGAACCCGTCCCAAAACTCCTGCCAAGCCAGGGCATTGCCGTCGTATTTTGCTAATTCTAGTTTCGGTAATCTGACATTTGCACCTTTGCTAGCATTGCTACAGTTTGAGGCCTGCTCCACGTCAGTGGCTTGAGTGCGAGCCACTTTTGGGCCGCATTTTCTAGTATAATATTGATCACAGAAACAGTTTCCCATATAGATTCCTCAAACTGTATGCATTTAGCAAATTCTGATTCCTGGTCATTGGGGTTAACTTGTACCTCAATCTGCTTATTGAGCGAATCCAAAACTTGCTCATATCGTTCTAATTTATTGCAAATGATTTGGAGCTCTTCGGCAGACGGTTCTACTACATCCTTATCCTTCCATTTTTCGGCTACGATATTGATTAAATTTTGGACATTGAGCCGATAACCGTTCCGTTTCTTTATTAAACCCGAACCTTCCATAATTTTTAGCTACTGGGACGATAAATCTGAGTTAACTACCTACACGCTCATCAGTCAATACAGCGTTACAATAGTCCAAGCTATACACAATATAAATGAACATGACACACAAAGTTACCAACGGCTGTGATACAAACGAACGGATGAAGCAGCCAAAATCACAATAGACCGTTATAACCTAACGTCTAAACTGTAGATCGAGTTGAGCGGTTGAGCCAAAATTACAGTAGACCGCTAGAACCTAACGTGTAGACTGTAGAACGAGCTGAGCGGTGGAGACAAATCACAGTAGACCGTTAGAACCTAACGTCTAGACTGTCGAATCGAACTGAGCGATTGATGCAGTGTCTGCTGAACAACTGCGTAATCGGATCGAGTCGCTTACTTAGCCGGTTAAAACCTAACCGCTAATTCTAACCACAAACTTGAGTGATTAGTCCAGCAAAACTGTTGCTTTAACTACTTAGAAAGTTTGAAACCCAAATGGCTAGTCTAATGATTGCGGCAGACTCAGGTTAGCCAGTTAAAACCTAACTGCTAACTAATCGATAACTGATCAGATTAGTAAGTTGAATCCTAACTACTACTCTTTGCTGAAAATACAATCAGCTGAAGCAAATAATTGAAGGGCATAATGATCAAATAATCAACAAAAAAGATCAAATACACAGTTCGTTTTAAGTTTCGGCACCATGACAATTAGCCGCAGTCGTACACAGTTAAAACAAAACGCAAGCCAACCACAGACAACAGGCTGCAATTCTTTACTGTTACAAAAACACAACTGGTCCGCCTGCATTCACATCAACTGTAATGCAACAATGCAACTAATTTGCATACATATACGTACTCGCCTGCAGGCGCACACAAAAATAGACAAACTAAGCCAGACGCCTGGGATCGAATCCCACAGGATCTTCTGGTGCAGTTCCGGGTAGCAAAAAAACTGATCAAAAAGCAAAAAAAAAGCAGATCCGGACTGATCACTGGAAGTCATACTGGGCAGCAAATAAACCCCAGTTTCCTGCGGAGGAACCGCCGTGCGTCTGGCACTATTCGTAGTGGGTAGCGAATATACCCCACTGTTTGGCAACTGCTCTTTGGGTTCAGCAGGAGCTGCGGCATTGGGTAGCAAATAAACCCCAATGGTCCGCGGTGTCAAATCCGTCCGGTATAGCGGGACCGGCTAGCGAAAATACCCCGGTGGTCCGCGAAGGCAGATTGGCTTTGATGGTCGGTGCGGTTTCGGGTAGCGAATAAACCCCGACTATCCGCGGCATCGATGATCCATCTTCGTATGAGCCCAAATCACTTGGACTCTGTGACCAGGGGGAAGAGTTCCCGGTTGAGCTTCTAGGCCAATCTGATGATTTCCCGGATGATGACCAGGATCCGGAGGTCGTCTGCTTCGTATCTTCATTGATGATGGACGGCATTCTTCCACGGTTCCAAGCTGCATTCCCGGCTTCTGATGAGGAGGTGGTCGCATTCAGGGTGTCCCGTCTCTCAATGATGTCTCGTGACCTCAACTGAAGACTGTAGAACTCCCTTCCTGTGCCAAAGGAGGAGTCCCCAGAATCAGCTGGGTCTTCACCATTCTTGGTCAGCTGGGCTGCTTCTCCGTTGACCACAGGTAGGTTCCTTCCCCGTGGTTCTTCTGATGGCTGACGTGGGGTACTAGTTAGAGGTACCGCCACGGGGTCTCCTCCCCAACTTTTGAGCCCAGGGTGGCATGAGGCATTTCAGGTATATAATCCTCAGCCGAATTTTTGACTTCCCCAGCTTCGTTACTAGAAGCAGACTTTTGAGGGGTTTTCACCCCAATGTTGGTAGTCAAGGGGGCAAAGCCCCCGATGGTACAAAATGGGTCCCCTGGGTATGCACCCAATTTTTGGTGGAGTGCGCGTACATACGCACCATACTCTCTGATTTTCCTCTCCCTCTCTGGGCTATTCCCAGGGGGAGGTTTCTCCGCCGTGTTCTTCAAGGCCACCGACAAAGAGCGGCGGTCTTCTTCCACTGGATCAGCACTGGTCGGAGGGTTCACCACAGGGGCAGCAGTTTCTTCGGGGGCAGTCGCACCACTGGTTGGGGGACGATCTGGGTCTTCGTCGTCATTCGGCAGTTGTGCAGCATCTGGTCGTTGAGGATCAAGGGCGGTGGAGCTGGTGAACAACCGTCGTTTGACCGATCTGCGCTGGTGGAGCTGCGAGCGGGGGTCCAAAACCTCCGCCGTACTGGATGGGGGTCGGGGGTCAGGACGCGTCGCCAGAGAGGGGGGCCCCTCCACCCTGTGTGCCGTGGTTTTCTGGTGTGCGTCATCGCACTCCTTAGCACTCGACACAGGGTCAGAAGAAGCCGGGGACAATTGCAATATCTGATGAGGGGCTGCAACGGGGACAGGGAGGTCGAACAGGTAAGCGATCGTAGGGCGCACAACGTAAGCGCAGCGGGGAATTAGGTCGCGAATCGGGGGCCATAACCACCGCCGAAAAAGGGACAGGGATAACAGAATCAGTCCCGTAAACACACACCCCGGGATGAGGCTCACGACGGCATACGGTAGGGCTTGACGCCACGACGTAAGAGCCTGCCCATGGATTACGGTAGGCATGACGGGAGACAATAGGGGGGCAGCAAAAATTTTGGACAATAGGGCCCGTAATTATTGGCACAAAATTATCTGAAAACTGGGCCTTGCACACACAATTATACAACAATAACAGTCCAATATTAGGATCAAAACAATGAGACCAGAGGAGACCAAATAAGGAATTGACTGACCAAAAAGAGACACGAAAAAGAGGGTGAGGGGGGAGCACAAAAAACCTACATATTATTGGCGCACAATACAAATATATATACAAAAATAAAGCGCCAATATTATACACAAAAAAATAATATATATCCCACAAAATTATACAAAATATTACATATACAAGGCGCACCCAAAAAACTGAAAAAAGAGAAAAACTAAGCGCCACAATACAAAAAAAATATCACAAAATATATATCACAAGGTACAGTCAAAATCACATATAAGGCTCAATATAGGACTACCCCTTATCCTGGCAGCCTCGCCACATTTGTAAGGCGGGTCGTTGCCGCACCTACGAATGGCCCAAGCAGAAACAGAGGGCACCGACTATTTAGGGGAGAGTCATCCCTCGCCCGTGGCCTCGACCACTCCGCCGGCGGGGCTTCCAGGTATGATGAGCGGGGTCTTCCGTGCGGGCCAGGGTTACAATACAGGCTACCAATGTTATATGTGACCAAGCGTACACACACAGAAGAGAGTGAGTACGTATATAATGTTAAATTATGTTGAGCGTGTATTCATAAATGTGAATATGTAAAAGGTAAGTTAGATGTGAATAAGGGAGTAAGGGAGGGTCTCCCAGGTGAAGCCCTACAGATCTTCCCCTCCTCACTTAACTGTGCTCCTGCACAATTAGGCAAGAATCGAAAAAACCGTAAGCCGACACAGGTGGGGTGGTGGGAGTAGGAGTTGGGTGAATTTTGAGAGAATTTAGGTAGAATTTTACCCCGGGAGGGTTCTTCCCCTCCTCACTTATGAATTTGCCCACACAATTTATACCCAAAAATATACCAAAATACACATAATATATTACTACATACAAAATACACACAGAAAATCACTATACGAATCACTGAGTTATTGATGAGGTTGGTTAGTTGACTCCAAAAATAAGTGAGATTAATTGGACGAATTTGGCGAATGTACAAGGCGTTGATTAGTTTACACGAGTTACAAGTCACGATCACAAAAGTTGAAATGGCAATACGGCAAAATAAGGTTCTGTTAGTTGGCACAAATTACAGTTCAAATACAGTCTGTACACAATTCACAGTCCATACAGTTCACAGTCCATAGCTCGTAATCCTCAGACATTCCGAGGTGCGTGGGGGGATGGGGGTGTCGCCATAAGCGCCGCAACAAAAGGCAGGGGGAGGTAGACGATTCACCAATTGAGCAATGTTACGCACCGTTAACAGTTCGAAAATTGAGCAATTACGCGTAGTTCGTAGTTCGCAAATTGAGCAATAGCGCCGAGGTAGGTGTAGCGATTTTTGGGCGCGGCAGCAGAAGTAGAAGGCTGCAGTTTGAGCACTGAAGATTCGATCGCCGGTCCAACATTGAGTGGCCTCCATTTGGGCGTGACACGTCTGGCATGCGTCTAATGGTGCCTCATTGGCTCCCACCGGCGCCGCCATCGATGCACTGCACCATAGGCTGTTGTGGCATAGGCGTTGACACATATTACGCATACAGTATATATACTACCAAAAATCACAAATAACACATCACAAATTATACCGACATACTAACACAAGCAATTACAACAAAACAAATAGGCACACACAAATGGCAGTTCAAATATTCACAAGGCACCAATTACAAAGCAAGTTATAACAATACCAATACAAAAATAAAGCACATATTAAAGCACATAGACAAAGCATCAATACCAGAAATACCAGTAACACGAATTAAGACACAAGGTAAGTGACATTTTATGATGGCAAACAGGATATACACAGCCGACAATGGAAAATGAAAAATGAAAAATATTTTTGGGTTTTATAAGATTATAATATGTTTTTGTGTTTTAGATTCTATGCCTTTTTTTGAAAAACAGAAGAAATATGAAAAATGCAAAAATGACAAGAATGACAAAATATACGCGAACAATATACATTATGCATTAATAATACAAATATGAATAAATTTTATTTATAAATTGATTTTCATTGTCTGATGATTGGCATAATTACCGTCTCTTTGCGTAGTAGGTAACAGTTCGCTGGGTACGGCCTGGCGACTGGGCGGCTTGTGTTCGAGCGAGTGGATCAAGTAACGCGGGCAGCGTGCGCCGAGAGAGTGACGATCGCGTGGGTCACTTCACGCTGTTGCTCCGCGGGCATGTCGCTGTAAGGCACGTATGCGGGTCCCGTGTTGACGATAGGGCCGGTGACCCTTCGGAGCCGTGGGTCATTCGCCTCGGGGCGTTCCAAGCGTGTGATCTCGATACGGAAGGGCGTCGTTTGCTGAACAGATGCCGCTACGCCTTCAACGTATCCAACCGAGGCGGCCATTGTTCGTGCTCCTCAACCTCCACGTCGGACAGTTGTTCGATGACCGACTGAGGCAGTCAGGCGGGTTCCGTCTCCATAAGCCGTTCTTCTTGTTATTGCTGAGCTGATCGTTCCTGACGTTCGTGCATAAGTTGGTTTTGACAGTAGTCGGCGTCGAGTTTTGATCAGGAGCTCTATCCTTTCCTGTCTTTCCCGTTCGTGCTGGTTTCATGCAGGGCGATCAGCTCCTCTACCAATTGTTGCAGCACCTGTTCCACGGATTCCTCTTCTGTGCAAGAGCTAGGTTGGTTCGGATTAGGTCGAGATTCATGGTGTCTCGTGACCCCGTTAGTCTCTCCCACCTCTCTCCCACTCTCCATGCTGCAGGGCGTTCCACTGTTGGTTCTGTGTCCATCGTTTCGTCTCTCGATGTTATTTCTATCTCCGAGGAGTCCGTCGATCCCGTCTTCTCCATTCCCTGGCTCTTCTCGCTGGAGTGTAGCGTTAGCGTCTGCTCTAGCCTTTGCCTCTTGGCCAAGGTGGACAGAGCCGCAGCTGCGATCCCACCAGCGTTCGTTCCTGTCACCGCCGCACTTCTGAGGTTTGGCTCCGACCGCGTCAAGGATGCCTTCGACGTCGATGGTCGGTTCAGGAGGGGGTCCACCGTACTCATTTCCGGGGATGGCGGAGCGTCTGTTGTGGGTGGGGCTTGGAAGTTGATGATGCCCGCCACTTCCTTTGGCTTCAGAGCCCTAGATGGTGCTGGTTTCTTCCGCATTGGCCTCGTCTTCCAATCGTCCCGCTTAAGCAATAAATGAGCAAATGTTCCAATTACTCCAGTCGGAGAGCCGCAAGATTTAAACGAGTGATCAGATGGCAAGTATAATCACTAATAATGTTCCACTCGTAGAACATCCTTCGCCGATCTGCAATACAAAATCATAACACTCGTTACATACAAGCAACAATCCACTCTCCTGTTTAAGGTAAATTTAAAACTTCGCAGCTTATCACTCAAGTAGGCATGGTTGACTAAGGCTTCCTAACGACCACTGCTGCATAGGCAGGCTATCTAGTAAGATAAAGACCTCTTATTTTGGACGATTAAACTATCCCCCATAGTTGAAGTTTGTGTGGACCACTGATAGGTTGTTGATGTTGAACCGAGGTATCCTCGAAGAGTTGTAGTCGGTAGGCCACAAATTGCGGTAAATTTCGGGAAGAAATTTTTCACTAGACATTATTCGGCACAGCAGGTAGGCACACAGGAAGCAGCATAGTTGTTGATCCACACGATACAAAATACACATCCACACGATACAAAATACACATACAAAATATATACATGGCAAAACACATCAAAGTACAGGGCACAGGCATTGGGGTAGGGATTCAACCAAGTTCGGTACTTTGTGCGATGTCTCGTGACCACGCGTATACTACCTCACAAGGTAACCCCTAATTTTCCTCGGTCTGACTGAAGTCACCCGGAATCCGAAGACTCCAAGTTTGGATCCGCACCACTGTAGATGGGCTGGTTCTGCTGTTGTTCGGCGTAGGATCTTTCTTTCTTCTCGTTTTCTGTGCTTGGCTGGCAGCAGCAGGCAGAATGTCCACCGTAATTGCACTTGCGATTAGGTTTTACTTCCACATGTACCCAATCGCATTTGTTTGGAGCAATCCAAAGTGAGTCACGGACACTGACCTCCGTTATAGCCAGGCTCGTCCGACCGATGTACTTTAGGATGGCCTCTATGTGAGCGGGGCTCATCAGCTCACGGTGTCCGAAAGGGCCAGAGATACTGTGGGTACCCGGGTGAATGGACCAGTGAAATCGGGCTAGGAAGTCCATACTGTAATGAGCAAACTACTAAAATTTCACTTACAAATTGCTACAATATGCATGCATTTACGTACGTATATATCACTAAAATTTGCTAGATCGCATGGTTTTTCTTGGCTGCTTGCCTACGGTTATTCTAACTTCGAACATATACTTTCGGCAGTTTTCCCATTTTGTCTTCCGGTTTATGCATGGCCTGATTTGTGACTAATAAAATGATTGCTTGCCTACACGTTGCTGGCACCGTTTAGTTATTCTATAATAAACTGACTTTGGGACTTTTTGTCTAATTTTGGCCGTTTACCGGTTTGAACCGCATATTTATTCACCACATTTTTGGGGGCTCGTCCGGGATTGACTTTTTAAAGCGGGGGCCTGCGCGTGGTTTAAAGACGAGCGAAGTTTTCAGCGGCCGGAGTTGATGGCGGTGTCCAGGGAAGTGTCGGGAGCAGTGGCGGAGCACAGAAACTATTTCGAAAGTGGACTGCGATTACACGGAAGTTACCGGGACCAAACATCAAGGATGCCCAGGGAAAGCCGACGTAGACGAGGACGAAGTAACAAGCATAATTTCCGGAATTGCCAGGGACAAGGGCAGTTTAACCACTACCCTGAACCCCATCAGCAGCAGGTTGCTTCGTGCCTGCACCAGGACGATCCGGATCTGGAAAGCCGAAAGGCTTATTACGACGACTTTGAAGCCAAATATGGGCACATGGGCCTAACAACGGAACTGATCCCAGTCAATGTCTTGACTTGGGACAACCAACTTTACGTGGCGGAAGTGCCCGTACCGGAACTGAAGGCGGCCTTTCTACAGTATGAGGAGCGAATGCAGGAAATTAATCAACGTCGCTTCAACTACATGTGTGATCCGGAAGCCCTGGCTTTTGAAAAAGGAAACGGCAAGTATGTCCGATTCCAGAACCCAGGCCCAAATGTGAGACACGTGGGCGTGGAAGCCAACCTCATGCCAGCCCTGGCAGAGGAAACCCAAAAGAAGACGGAGCCGGCCAACAACAACAAAAGTGAGGAGGGGAACCTAAAAGAAGAACCCCTACCTCAGCGGATCAAGATCCGGGTCCAACCACCCACGGAAGAAAGTCAAGTATCTGCTGCCGACTCCACCCAGAAGAAGAAAAACGAAGCCCCGGCGGAAGCC
>JASANF010010660.1:0-17465 GCA_030248245.1 Trissonchulus sp. WLG1_4
TATATATATATATATATATATATATATATATATATATATATATATATATATATATATATATATATATATATATATATTAGGGATGGAAGTCTCGGTTTTTTTCCGAAACCGAGACCGAGACCGAGACCTCGAAACCGAGACTACCGAGACCGAGACCAAATTCCGAGACCACCAAAACCGAGACTTTGGGTCTTTTTTTGCCATTTTTTTACCTATTGATTTGATGAATTTTTTACAAGTTTTTACGTAAATTTGCAAGACCATGGTCAGACACCTTATGTATTTTTTAACTAACAGCTACATCACGACAATTTTAGTTACATTTCTGGTTCTTTCTTCTTTTTGTGTGGGACCATGTGTTCTTGAATATTTTGAAATTTTGACCGCTCCCAGACAGACACAATTTGTCCTTGCCAGAAAATAGCATTTTTTGACACTGATTGGCTTGAATTTAGTTAAAAATCGCTCCGATTGTATAGGAATTACCAATCTTGCTAAAATACACCCAAGATAGAAAGGTTTTTTGCTTGAAATTAGACCTGCACGCCGTGACGCCCTTTCATTCATTGCCTCCGACCCCCCTTTGAGTGGGCCCACTCAATCCCCTGGGACTAAATTTTAGTTGAGAGTAGAGTCTTCCCTTTTCATCTGATCTCCCGAACTACATGTGTAACCGCCTGGTTCTGAGTAGTGCGTTAGTTGTATATACTTTCACTTCACAGATTTTTGTTTTTTTGATTTTTGTTAAACTCATTTTAATTGGAATTTACAGTTAACTATGTCAAGCCACCAATTGGCATAAAAAATTTAACAAGCCAAACATGAATACTAAAGAATAAAATCAATCAGACAGACTCGAAAGATAGTATGAAGTAACAAACCTAATCACAAACATATGTACATTTTTGTTTGTGTTACTGATAAACTAAACAACCACGGTAAAGTTGTTTTCGGAAAAAATTGACAGAATCTGACTGTTTGGTCTGAAATTTTGGTGAAATGAAAACTTCCGGAAAAAATTTTCCTGCCAAGAATATAACCCAAAGGGGGGACCACAGGAAAATTTTTCACAGATTTGAAAAACCGAGACCGGGTACAAACCGAGACTTTTCGACTACCGAGACCGAGACCGAGACCGAGACTGGGCTAGTCTCGGGTTTTGACCGAGACCGAGACCGAGACCAAGACCGAGACTTCCATCCCTAATATATATGCTCTTTGCTTTTAGTTATCCTTCCGTAGTGCGGTTGCAGACTGCTCTCTAACAAGTGTTGTATCGCTTACAATCTTTATAAGCATTTGAACAGGTGGCAGGTGCGTTATTTTTTTGTTCATACATTGACAGTTAACGTCTTTGCATCAACACATGGGTTCCGCTGAGCTAAATGTCGCTTGCGCCAAGGCCAGTTGGCTTGCGGGGAGTACCCCAGTCGTTGGACGGGCTCCAGTAAGCATGACACAGAAACCCGTCTGTGTATAGCTAGAAAAAAACCCGTCTGTAACGCCAGTATTCCGAGCCTTCCGCTCCCCCAGCGTATATATGTATGTATATATTTTCTAGTAAATCTGTGTTATCTTTTTATATGAATTAAAATTGGTCAATTTGTAGATATATTGATCGTAAATTTTCAAAATCGTCAAGTGGGAATAACTTACAAAAAAGTTACAAAAAAATTACAAAAAAGTTACAAAAAAGTCACAAAAAAGTTACAAAAAAATTACAAAAAAGTTACAAAAACATTTTTGTATTTTTTATCAAAAACTGGTTTTTTATATAGAATTCGGCCAGTTTGTAGATATACTGATCGTTAAAATTCAAAATCGTCAACTGTGAAAAAACTTACAAAAAAGTTACAAAAAAATTACCAAAAAGTTACAAAAAATTTTGTATATGTTTTCAACTGCAAATTACAAAAAAGTTACAAAAAAATTACAAACTTGCACTCGAATTACAAAAAAATTACATAAAAGTTACAAAAAAATTACAAATTACAAAAAATGACAAAAAAGTTACAAAAAAATTACAAACTTGCACAGTGAAATTACAAAAATGTGACATAAAAATTACAAAGTTATTACATATTGTTTGTAATAAATTTGTAATTTTTTTGTAATATTTTTGTAATCAGATTTTTTCCTGTGCACCCACCTCACGGTTTTTAATGTTGCGCTCCTAAAATGTGGGTTTTGGCCATTAATTTCAAAAATGCGCAAAAACAGACATAAATCGCGAGAACAAAAGTTGTTCAGGCTTGAATTTCCTTCAATTTGATGTGCATATCACTTAAAATTTTTTTGAAAATTTTTGATCTTTTTTCAGCAAGAAAAATGGGCCCGTATTCACATACTAAGTGTAACGCTTAAACTTAGTGTTTACACTTAGTGTTAGCGCTTATAAGCGCTAAGTGTTATTCACATACTTAGTGTTTATTTAAGCGCTTAGCAAACACTAACGCTTAACTTAGCGTTTCAATTTTGTATTCACATACTTAAAATTTAGTGTTTGGCTTAGAATTAAGCGCTTAAGTTTAGGGACCTCGGGAGCTCCCTAAGCGCTAAGCGCTTAGTTAGTGGATGGTGTGGGGAAGGGGTAGGGAGAGTGGGGGAGGTTCTTGGCCGCCATGGGAAGGAAGGGCATGCAATTTAGGATGTATTAGTGACATTTTCCGACCAATTCGATCCATTTTGCTCATTTAATCGCCAAAAATAAAAAATGCACTTTGTTGTCCAAATTCGTTTTTTTACATTTTTGAGTAGAGCATCCTAATCGAAGTAATTTTTCTTCAAGAACTTCTATTTGAAAATTTATATTTTTCACGATATGCCCCCTGAAACATGTAGAGCTGATTTTGCATTTCTCAGGAATCCACCTGCTGAAAACATATTTTACACATTTATAGTTCGAGAAAAATATATATTATTAATAAGAAATAGTAATTTAAATAAATCTATAATCGGATTTATAAATACCAAATGGAAATGCCGATAAATAACGAATTCCGGATCCACATCAAGCAGGGAGCGCACTCCAAGCCAAAGCCAAAACTAAGCACAAAAGTTGCTAAACGCTAAGTTTAGTATAACACTAATTTTTAAGCGTTTATTTTGTGAATAACAGTTTAGTACAAATTAAGCGCTAACACTTAGCAAACGCTTAGCGTTAGTATGTGAAGGTGGCGCTCCTGAAATGTGACTTTTCAAAAAACGGCAGTTTGGGGCCAATTTTAGATACACAACGGCAAGCTGGTGTAAAAGTATGTCTAAATACAAAAAATGAAGTCGATTGATACAAATTAGCATTCACTGTAGACCAAACGTGAGTGGAATTTCGGCTTGCGATTTCTCTTCACAAGTAAGTAGCTGTTGCACAATCTATAGCTCATTTTGCTCGCCTCAACGTGATCGAGCGGTCGCAAAAAGTCATTTTTGATGAATATGATTGATATATCGAAAAACCCTAAAATCGCGATTTTTGAAAAACATAAATTTGGCTAAATTTTTTAGATACTATCGATTTGCCAAAAATCAAATTTTGCGACCGCTCGAAGATGACAAGGTGCATTTATGTGCCAAATTTCAACTTTTTTCGTTGAGCCAATTTTTTAAAATCGCAAGCCGAAAATTTGCGTTTGTATTCACACGCACTATATTTCTGTCTCATGCAGAAAGTATTGCGTTAGTTCTCAAAAAAGTTATACTACACTCAATAAAACACCAAAAATTTTTAATTACGTTTCAGTAAAACACAACTGCTAGTGTTCTTCAGCCTTTCAAATTCATTACATACGTGTAAATGCACTGGCTTGTGAAGGCATTTCCGTGAAAATCTATTTTTCTTGACGAAATTTGCTCAAAAATCTTCAAAAAAATTTTTATGTGATATGTACATCAAATTGAAGGAAATTCACTTCTGATCAACTTTTGTTCTTACGATGCATGTTTATTTTTGCGCGTTTTCAAAATAATGGCCAAAACCCACATTTCAGGAGTGCCACCTGAATAACTCTTAGTATGTGAAGATGGATTTTCACAGAAATAGCTGTACAAGCCAGTGCATTTACACGTATGTAATGATTTTGGCAGATTGAAAAACACAAGCAGTTGTGTTTTACTTGAACATACTTTAAAATTTTCGGTGTTTTATTGAGTGTGGTGTAAAATGTTTGTAAAATAAAGATGTATTTTCCGCGTGATGCTGAAATAAATTGCGTGTGAACACAAACCCAAATTTTCGGCTTGCGATTTTTAAAAATTGGCTCAATGAGGAAAATTAAAATTTGGCACATAAATGCACCTCGTTGTCTTCGAGCGGTCGCAAAATTTGATTTTGAACAAGTCGATGGTATTTAAGAAATTTAGTTAAATTTAGGATTTTCGAAAAAAGTCATTCTAGTGTTTTTCAATATATCAATCATATTCATAAAAAATGACATTTTCGACCGCTCGATCACGTTGAGGCGAGCAAAATAAGCTATCGATTGTGCAAAAGCTAGTTACTTGTGAAGAAAAATCGCAAGCCGAAATTCCACTCACGTTTGCTCTACAGTGAAGGCTAATTTGCATCAGTCAACTTCATTTTTTGTGTGTAGGCATACTTTTACACCAGCTTGCCACTGTGCATCTAAAACTGGCCGCAGACTGACGTTTTTCGAAAACTCACATTTCAGGAGCGCCACCTTAATTAAAACTTTAAAAGCCATACAAATTATATAACTAAATACCGGGGTTGGCAGCAGGGTTTTTTTCAAAGCGGCCAATACTCAATTCATGCTCATTTTTAAGTTTCGATGCTCATTTTTACGTTCAAATGTTCAAATTTTTAGCATGTTTGCAATTGCAACTTTTTTGCACTGCTGCATAGCCAAACCAACATGTGTAGTCGTCTTTTGCTTGCAAATATAAGTATATAGTCACTACTCAGTAAAGATCACAGGTCCTGTTTCAAAAAACTCACAGGCTCACAGTTATTGTGACAAATTTGGGTGACAAAATCAGGTGATTCGTAATTAATTGCATTACATTAATTACAATTAATCACATTAATTACATTACATTTCACCAAAAAAAATTTCAAAAAAGCAAACTATAACGCCATTGACTTTTTTAATTTCTACCAACTGGAATTTGATTTTTGAAAATGATATGAATGTTGAACATTTATATTCTATATTTAAATGTATTGTGGATGTACATAGCTATAGTGTGCTATGTTCCATTCGAACGTCTTAGCTTGTCGAATAAACCAGCCGACAAGCTTCTCAATCAGCTTCGGAATAAAAAGTCTAAACTTTGGAAAAAGTTCAAAAGAACCAAATTAGATCATGATTACAATAAATGGAAGGCAAGTGTTAAAAATATTAAAAAATATCTCCAGGAAAAAAATTGAAACATGAGATGGAAGTGCTAAATTCTGGATCTGTTCGTAAATTTTGGTCATATATAAGATCTAATGTAAATGCCAAAGATTCTATTCCAGCAATTAGGTCTTCAAATGGCGATAGTGTATATGTCTGCCATAGATAAGGCGAATGCTTTCAGCGCGTTCTTTCAAAGTGTTTTTGTTACTGATAATCTACGATCGGTGCCTTGCTTGTCGTATAATGTAACATCGTATTTAGACAATGTTATACTAACTGAATCTGAAATTCGAACTGTTCTAGTACGTAGTCCTGGTAAATTAAGTGATGGTCCGGATGATATACCTACTTTCTTCTGGCGCAAGGTTGGTGACTCTATTATTCCCGTACTTCAAATCATCTTTAACCTATCACTTTTGTTTGGTAAAATACCAGTTGAATGGCTAGCTGCTACAGTCGTACCTATTTTTAAAAAGAAAGGTTCTTGAAATTCCGTTACCATCTATAACAGCCAAAATGACCAATCATTCTTGAATGAAAGTTGTCCAAAATACTCCCATGATATTTCTGATGTTTTGACGTGCATATCTCCATAGCAAAAATTTTGCGAAAAATGGACAATTTACTGATTTTATTCGACTTTTACACAAATTCAGCAAGTAAGCCAGTGCATCAACGCTTTTTGAGGTTTTGCAAACAGACGATACGTAGATTTTATTAGTCGTAATTAAAAATTAAAACAATTTTATTGCGTTCTGTGCAAAAAAATGCACAAGAAACCATTTTCAGAAGCAGCAGACTCAAATATAGGCTGTGTGAATAAAAACCAATTTTCCGGCCTTCGATTATAAAATGCTGGTAAGATATTTTTCTACAGAACTTTGCACAATTACAGCCTTAGGTTCTGCGCAGTTAAACAATTTTTAGTTTTTTAAAATAAAGCTTAGAAATTTTTTTATATGAATTTTATTGCTCAGAGTTCGACTTCGAAAACACATAATGACATTTTTTATTCAAACCTGACATAAATGTTAAAAACCAAAATAATGTTCAACTAGAGAAGCATATAAGCTAAATTTTGGTACATAAAGTGTGACTATACGTAAAGTATAAGCAGAGTTATCGTTTGCCGAATATTCACTCACGTTTGGTGCTCTGTGAGTCACGTGACATGATCACGTGATCTGAAATTTTGCCTCCAGTGTTCTTTTGTGCCATAGTACAAATATGTATAGTAATGTTTGACATTTGCCAATTTTTTTGCCAATTTTCGATGTAACCCCCGATTCCCAGAGCGCCCCCTTACCTCAGAACAAGATTTTGTCTCCTCATCAACCTGGTGGTTTGCCTGCTGGTTCTACTATTATGCAGTTATTATTGTGTCTGAATGATTGGTCAAAAATTGTTGACGAAAAAGGTTGCAAACCCGTAGTTTATTTGGATATAGATAAAGGTTTTTCGATACAATTTGCCATGCAAAGCAAACTCAAAAAATTTAGGCTTGTGGTATTAGAAACATGTTATTAGAATGGTTTAAAGCCTTTTTAAAAAATCGTAAACAGAGGGTACGAGTTGGAAATGCTCTCTCTGACTAGTGGTGTCCCACAAGGGAACTAGAATTTTCTGTACCAAAATGTCAAATTTTTGTGATGGGCTCACCTCCAATCCCAATTAATGTTTTTATAAATGGTTGTGCCCTTGAACTAGTAGACAGTATAAAGGACTTAGGAATATGGTTGTCTTCAGATCTGAAGTTTGTAAATCAGTGTGATAAAATTGTCTCAAAGGCGAATACCATTGTTGGTATCATATTTCGCAATCTCAATTGTAGACAGCCCAAATTTTTAGTTCAGATGTTCAAAACGTTTCTGCTGCCGGTGTTAGAATATGGATGTCCGGTTTGGAATTCTAATCAACTTTATCTAATTAACAAAATCAAACGAGTACAAAAATATTTCACTAGAAAAAGTCGCGGTATGAGTCATCTGAACTAAATGGACAGGCTTTCTGCTTTGAAATTGGATCCCCTTGAATTACGTCATCTATATGCTGATCTAAAATTGACGTATCAAATCAGTAAACAGAATGTTTCTTTAGACATGGGTGATTTTTTCATATTTGCTCAAGACTCTGGGGTGCGTAAAAATCATAATTTGACTTCAGAGTTGCCTAAATTTTGAACTGTAAAGCGAAAGCAGTTTTTTTCAGTTCGCGTAGTTCCCATTTGGAATTCATTATCTGAAGATGTCGTTCAAAAAGAGTCCGTTAGCAGCTTTATGACAGCCCTGTGTTCAGTGAATCTCTCTCGTTTCCTAAAATGTAACTATCTAAATTGACTAGACAAAATTTAGTATTCGTAAACCATGGTGGGCACATGGTCGCATTGCGACTTTGCTCACACACGCTGTTCACCAGAATTTTTACTTTTAGTTACCTTTTCCCCATGTTTGTTTAGTTACTTGTTTATTATCCGTTGGATAGTTTTTGTTCTTATTTTGTTTAAAGACCCTCTGGCATTACAACTAAAGTCCCTTGTAGTCGTCCTTTATTATATATTGTTCTCCTTAGTAAAGTTACGGGGGGCCCTCGGATGGAATGGTGCTGGCATTTAACCTGGTAAGCCGTACCTGAAAGGGTCTATGCTACGATCAGTTTTCATAATAGATATATATGTATGTATAAATATTTTTTTATTTCTTTGTCCAGTCATTATCTATCTGAATCATAATTAATTCGCTTCTTATTCAACCTCTTTTTTAACTTGATAAAATCAAGTCTAAATTATTTCCTTTAAAATTCTTGTTGCTTAGCGTTTATAGTTTATATTATATAATATATAACTGCTTGTAGCACCTCAGGACTGTTATATATAATTAGAGTGGCAGGGTAGGTAGAGTCCCGGTATAATGCCTACGCCAGGGGTAACATGCTGCCTATTTACACCATTCGGGTGCGAATTAGAAAAAACAGCTGATACAACAGCTACTGCAGCATGTCACTTTCCTGATGCTATAAGGGCCGTCTACTTAAGGTATAAATATCCAATATACTGTTGTTTGTCATCCTTACCCTAGAAATCGGCCGCTAAGCCAAATGTCGACCCCGGGCCAGCCTGGGGCCGCAGCCATTTTCAACCGGGCCGGCCCCGAGCCGGCCCGGTCGGCCCGGTCAGCCCCAGCCGGCCCCGAGCCGGCCCGGTCGGCCCGGTCAGCCCCAGCCGGCCCGCTGTTTGCCGGAATCGGCCCGGGACCGGCACTGTCGGCCCGGTGGGCCCTGGTTGGCTTGATCAGTAATAAAGACTGCTAAAGTCCAAGGACGACTTGTAGCTCACTAATAAAATTACATACAACTGTAACGTTTTGCATTACAAACACAAAGCTGCCCCGTAAAGTAGCAGTGTTATTCCCCAACTTTTGCTTTGCTAAGATAGTGCGAGCTCTCGGACCTTACACTCTAGCTGTGGAATGAATTAATGACAAGCAGACGCTGAACGGAAAGCTAAAATACTGAAACTTGTATCAATTTTGATGTAGGTGGGGTGCACCCCACCAAATAAATCAATAACTTAAGTCTCAGCTTAAGCGTTTACAAAATGCTTCAACTGCACTAATTTTCGCATTGTTGCAGCGCACTTGAGTCAAATTATAAACTTAAGCCTGAGATACATAAGTATAGGCCACCCGCCGTTTGTTTTAGTTCTCGCTCACAACACTTGCTTTCAAATACATTCATATTAAACTGAAGACAAAGCTCGCTAGTCGCCGTGTAGACCAGTTGCTCTACGGGGGTTTGTTTGTGACGTCCATTCTGTATTGTATAACTTCATTTGATTGATTCGAGGCTGAAGCTCCACCCCGCGGTCCGGTCGGCTCGGTCGGCCCGGTCGGCCCGGTCGGCACGGGGCCCCGGCCCGCTGCCACGCGGCCCCGGGCCGGTGGCGGGCCGCGGGCCGCAGTGCAGCCGGGCCGGGCCGGGGCCGGGCCGTCTGACTGAGCGTCGGCCCGGTCGGCCCGCGGCCCGCCACCGGTACCGGCCGATCTCTAGTTAGTACAGCATCAGGAGAGTATGTGGAGGGTCCATAATTCGCTGAGTAAACTTTTAGCCAGAGTGCACAGTTATAAGAATTATAAGGACGGAAGTTCAATTCATCCATCCCATCCCATTCCATCCCATCCCATGTGTATTCATTACGGAATCATTTATTTTAGCACTAACAAATATCACAACATCTTGATTTAGGTTATCGATAAACACCAATCATCTGGGTATTAATTTTGACGTCCTTGCTCTGAGTGGTTCACGCTGCGATGACCCACACCAGATCATCTAGCCAAACTTCTGTTGTAGACGATGGAGCTTGTTGGGCCTGCTCGGCGAGCGGCGAAGCTGATTATGCCATTCCTTGTTCCTTGTGTGATGGCAAAGCTTTTGCTTTCTGCTGTGGAATAAATGATTTGTAATATCGGAAATTCCAAACTGCTGGAGCTTTACGCTTTATCAGCTTTACGTGTCTGAACTGCAAATCATTAGCAGTACGAGTCAAAACTTTGGAGGATCAAATATCTAAATCGTCTAAACCTGCAGAACAGCCAAAATGCACAAACATTGATATGAGTAACGGTGAAATTCTCGCTCAAATTGTTTCCCAGGTTGTTCAAACTGTCATACCTAAATTACAAGAAACAATTAAAACAAACATGCCAAAGAGTCAAACCTAGTTATTCTAAATCTTCCAGATTATACTAAAGGTTCCTCCACCGTCTTTGATGTTCGTCCTGCTGCCAGAAAGATGGCTGAATATGCTGGAGTACCCACTGATGATTTGGACACTGTGTATCGCGACAGCCCTGTGGGCACACCACGGGGACGAATTGTTAGAACTCGTTTCCGAAATAAAACTTCTCGAGCGGCGTTCCTTAACAAGGCAAGCGAGTATAGAAAACTGGAAGGGGAGTTCTCCAAAGTGTGGGTTAGGCTAGACCTGACCTACGAAGAGCGAGTGATGGACCGAGCATTGAGAAGTGAATTGAAAGAACGTAGAGAGAAAGGTGAAAACGTATTCATTCATCGAAATAAGATTGTGAAAGGATGTCCCCGTCCCCCAAATTAATATTGGAGAGCCCAGTGACTGAAAACTTTCAGGTTAAATTAAAATTTTGCAACTGTGTGCTTTTTAATTCCCGTAGTTTAGTTAATAAACTATTGGATTTTCATAGTGAAATAATTTCAGGTCAAAAAATTTACCAAATAATTCTTATCACTGAGACTTGGTTTAACTCCAATATTAAAAAATCAATTTTCTCTTTCGCTAACCGATTTAATGTTTTTAGATGCGATCGGATCTCCAATATAGTTTCCAAAACACGGGGTGGGGGCGTTGCGGCTTTTGTTCATACTTGTTTTGCTAGTTGTTTTGTTGCTTCTAAGTCTGACGTATGGGGTGAAGGGCTAATATTTGATGATGATGTTGGAAATAGTAAAATTCGCTTTTTTTAATACATTATACCGTCCGTTACCAAAATAATTTTCCCTCAAGCTCTAATCTTCTGTGAAAACTTCTATCAGCCAAATTCTAAAAATATAATGTTGGGGGACTTTAATGTGTCTAGTGTTAACTGGATTGATCTGACTGCTCCGATAATTTCCAATGGCGAGCTTCTTTTAGAATTTTACTATCAATGTTTGTTGAAGCAAATTGTTCTCGTTCAACCCGCTAGGATAATTGCTTGGACTTAATTATTGACAATTTCAATGGAATTATCAATTTAGAAGTTACAGAACCCTTCGCTGGGAGCGATCATTCCAAAATCAATTTCGGTCTTACTACTAACTTTTTCCCAAAACCAAAGTCTTCGGCTTTTTTGAATTTCAGAAATGCTGATTACAATAAAATACTCGACTACTAATGTACTATTGACTGGGAACTTTTTTTGATAATTCCTTAGATACTGAATATTTGTTGTCGATAACCAAACAACAGCTTTATACTGTTATTGATTTGTTTGTGCCTTTTGTCACTGTTTTGTTGTCCAAACCAAAATTGCCTAAATTCTTACGTAAGTTGAGACAAAATAAGAGTCGGCGGTAGAAAAAATACAAATTGCATCAAACTGACGCCTTGTTCTCTAATTGGAAAAAAGCTGTAAAGGAATTTAAACAAGCAGGCCCCAAAAGGGGCAAGGTTCCTTTGTTGAGTGCAAAATCCATATTTGTCACCCTTAACATTTCGCCTTTCGCCTTCAGTGTGCATTGCCATTCTAGAAAGCAATTAATACCTGCTACAGTTCAGCTGCTTAATTTAGTATCAGTTCCTGCATAAAATACATAATCAATTACTGTAAAAACTCTAATAGTTGCCGATTTTTCAGACCTAACAACTTTTTTGGAAAAAATACAACGGTGGGGGTCGAACCCCTGCAGTGATCCAATATTCTTGAAATAGCGCCTTTGACCACTCGGCTACGCTACTCCGGTTTTTATTGATGTTTAAGTGGCTGCTCTGGAAAGAAACATGACTAATGTGAGAGCTCAATAAATATCCGAAATTTTTTAAAACAATAAACCTATCTACATTAACTTTGCTTTAGCTAACCGAAGTACTAGAGTTTTAACCGAAGTTTGAAACTGGAAAACAGACAATAGTCCAGACAGTCACGTGAATTGCATTCATATTTTGTCTGAAAAAATGCAATGCGCAAAAAATTTTAAGTAACAAAATCCACTCAAAATTACATTTAAGACCTCTGAAGAAGTGTGGTTTACAAATGTTTTATTTAAAATTGTGAAAAACGCCGTTTTCAAAAAAAAAGAGCAGTCAGCTCCCATACTGACTTTACGTGTTAATCATATGCGCATAACAGCATATACAGCTGCTACTGTATACAGCTGCTACAGCTGCTGTAGCTGCTACTTTTACACTGCGCAGAGTTGATTTCAAAACATTAGTTCCTTTTCTAGAAGGAACAAAAATTATCTGCGATAAAGAAATAAAAGCTTCGTTGAAAACAATATATATGCGCAGATTTTTGTTAGTAAACCGGGTTGTCTGAAAAGCCGGACTCATCCTTATCTATCCCTGTTCCTAAGCGATTCCAAATCCAAAACGCTGCTCGGCTAGGTAAAATTTACCTAAAGTAACAATTAATATTAATATCATTTTTTTATCAATGCTTCTTATCTGTGTCCGTAAGCACGAATGACCAGTCGTATGTCAGTTGACGCGGCAAAATTACATAATCACGCACCAATCGGATATTTTTCCCTATTTGTGATGATAATTTCGTCATTTTTGCGGCTGTACGGTATACGGCAGTATGAATCGACTTTAAGGTTGATTTATGTGAAAGCTACACATCTTTAGCAGGGTTGACAAGTCTCGGGTTTGCAACCGAGACCGAGACCGAGACCGAGACCAAGCAACCGAGACCACCGAAACGAGACCGACGAGACCGAGACCAGCCTTTGGGGGACCTTTTTTTCAACTTTCAATTTTAAAAATTTGAGATACTTTGAAACTTGAAAAAATGGTTATTAAGGTATATACAAACAAGTAGGCCCCAAAAGGGGCAATGTTCCTTCCCCGGTGTCTACCTTTCAAGTTTAATTGAATTGTATCTATTCCCCTGCTGTACACTACATTGCGTAACTTAGGTACTTACCCTACTACCTACGTATGTACGTACATTTACAAAAAAGTGCTGCAGGATGTTAAGCATCCCGCTGCAGCGAGCCATTCAGCCCAAATTACGCTTTGATCTGAGCTGAGCACATCAGCTCTAAGAAGCGATAAACAGTGTTATCCAGGGGCTCTTATATACTGCTGGTGAAACATTACGGTGCCGAGGCTGAAAAAGCACACTACAACACTCTACATCGATTATTGAATTTTATTGATTTTTATTATGCATATACGCAGACAAAAATCAGCAGCCAACTCCCAGGCTGAAAACACACACAAAACATATAGGCTATGCAGCCTGCTCAGCAGCGTTTAGCGCTGCGAACAGTTAGTTTCAAAACAATAGTTCCTTCTCTAGAAGGAACAAAAAGCTATAAGAAAACACATACTTTCAACTGAACGTAAAGTCCTGAAAGTTTCTTCTATTAAAAAAAATTAGGAACTATGTCAATTCATCGTTAAAGTCTAATCGTTAAATGATGTCTTGTCTTAAAACCCATCCTAACTCAAAGTTTGTTACCTCAAATGCCAAGAAAGCTGACGTGTTATCCAACCATTTTAAATCTGTTTAAACTACAGATGATGGGAAAGGTATTTCGAACCCTAATTATAACGTTGTTTCCTCAGGAAATTATTTTTATATCACTGAAGCTGAAATACAAAAAAGTATTCGTAAATTACCGTCCAAATTTAGTGCTGGACCCGATAATACTCCAAATTTTTTTGTAAAAAAATTGGTGAAGCAATGCCTATTTTTCATATTTTATTTAATGTTTCCCTGTTTAATGCTTAATGTTTAATTTAATAACTTTAATGTTTTTACTACGGCCAAAGTGCCTTCTGATTGGAAATCATCAAATATTACTCCGATATTCAAGCATAAAAGTAATGCTGCTGACCCACTGAACTATCGCCCAATTAGCCTCACATCAGTAGTTATCAGACTTATGGAAAAGTATCTGAAGCCTCAGATCATTGAAACTCTTACCACAAACAAAATGTTAGTTGATGCTCAACATGGAGCTCTTGCTAAGCGATCAACGTTAACCCAACTATTACAGTGTTTGAATATCTAGACTAATAATGCTGATGATGGTAAATTTGTTGTTATTGTTTATCTTGATATAGCTAAGGCCTTTGAGACTATTTCTCATGAAAAATTGTTAAGCAAACTTAATCATTGCGACTTCAAGTCATTGGCACTTGAATGGTTTCGTAACTATCTAAGCTACAGAAAACAACGTGTAAAAATTTTGGATTTGTATTCTGACTGGGTCCCAGTGACTAGCGGAGTCCCACAGGGCAGTGTCTTGGGTCCGTTATTTTTCTTGGTTATATTAATGATATTGTGTCTGTTCTTCATCATCAAAACGTAGCTCTATCAAAATTTTTTGTGGACGATGCCAAATTGGTTTTAGGATTTAACGATCGCCAAGTCTTAAACCTACTTCAGTCACATTTGGACAGAGTGGCTGAATGGGTGACGAATGCTCAACTTCAGTTTTCAGTTAGTAAATGTGCTATACTGAGCATTGGCCGCTTGTTCTTTCCAGTTACCTTGTCCTTATCAGATACTCAAATTCCTTCTGCTGATAAAATCAAAAACTTAAGTATTTGGTTTTCGTCCAATTTACATTTTGCCGATCATATTTGTTCTGTTGTTAAAAATTCATATAAAATTATGGCTGCCTTTTGACGTTCTTTTCAATGTAGAGAGAAATTTATGTTGCTTTTTTACAAAAGTTGTGTATTACCTAGACTAGAATATTGTTGCCCGGTTTGGTCCCCATATCAGATTTATTTGATAGATAAACTTGAAAGAGTTCAAAAAATTTTTACAAGAAAAATTACTAGCTGTGTTTCCATAAACTACAAACAACGACTTAAGAAACTTGGTTTAAAATTTCTTGAATTACAACGAATATTGGCAGATCTAAAATTATTGTTTATTATTGTTAAAGGGGAGTCTGTTTTGCGTTTTGATGAATTCTTTATGTACAAGCCCAATCCGTCAGGTTGTAGAAGAAATCATGCTTTGGAGTTAGATACGCAACCATCCAGATTAAATATAAGGTACTATTTCTTCGCCCTACGTGTTGTTAATCTGTAGAATTCACTACCTTCTTATGTATGCGGTTGAGTCGCCTAACGTTAGCATTTAATCGTATTATTAATGCTGATTTTGCAAAATTTTTCAAAGGTATTTATGTAAGGTGATTGGCCAAACTTCTTTAATTTTTCTGTTTGATGTATACCTTTCGGGCAGAGTCTTATGGCAAAGTATGGCTTTGTCTGCTCGTCGTAACGGCATACAGTTAGTAACTGTTTATTCTTTTTTTTTAAATTACTGCCTTGTAGCGCACTGTGCGCTATCCATTTAGTTGTTTCTTTATCGTTGCGTTTGGAGTGTATTGTTAACCTTTTATTGTTAACCGTTGATGTTGTTACGGAAATAAAACTTTGAACTTTGAACAATTGTTGGCCTGTGAGTTTATTGAAATAGAGCCCAGATGTAATGCCTGGAATTGCGGGTGGGGAAGTCGTCGACAGGAAAGAAAGGTGTTATGCTATATTTGTAAGTGAAAATTTTATGTGGATTAAGGTGGTAGTGTCGCCAAAGCAGTTTTGCTCATAGGCTGCGAAATGAGAACTTTTTGCTTTGAAATTGTACGTTCACTGAGAAACTAGTGAAATGCCATATGGTGTCAAATAAATACTGCCAGGCACTAGACTACCAATATCTACCAATATTTTCAACCAATCACCATTTGTAAGCCAGACATCACACAATAGGGACATAAAAGTTCAAAAAATCAAGCCAGATATCAGATTGACCAGCTTGTGAAGTCCACATGACGTGTCCACGCACAATTTTTTGCCACAATTAAGAAAAAAGAAAAACAAAGGTTCGTTTTTCTGTTGATTTTAAGTGTCTAGATTTTTCACAATTTATCATTATTGCTATCAGTACTTCACAGTTTCCGCGCCGTTTCACAGTTCAAACAGGTATTACTCCGCAACCACTCAAGCAATTTGCACTTAAGCATTGTTTGAGAATAAAACTTTACCTTCACTTTACCTGTGGTAAAATTAGCCTAACTTTACCTGCAGGTAATTTTGAGAATACGGCCCCCAGCTGGACGTAAGTACTAAAGTCTTAAGGCCATCACAGGTGGTTTTGCCGCTGCGGCATTTTGCCACGCAAAACGCAAGCCGCAGGGTGTCGCAAGCGAACGCAACTTGTCGAACTAGCTTTGCGTCCTTAGTGCGTCTCGCAGGTCAGTTTGCTGCGTCTTTACTGTTTCAAAATAATCTGTTGCGCTCGGTCTATCAACATGTCCTATAACAGTCTGGCGTTTAAAAACGCTGCGGCAAAATCAAGACGCAGGCATTCCGCACTAAAAACGCTGCGTCTGTTCCAAGAGACATTGCGTTTTGCGTGCGGCAAGCTGCGTTTTGCCGCAGCGACAAAAACGCTGCGGCAAAATCGCAGTACCGCAGCGCGCGAATCGGCCTTTACCAGGAAGCCTAAGCACTAAGCCTAAGCCTAAGCCTGAGGCTCAAAATTAAAGCAAGATACCTGTGAAGAAGCATCAGGAATAATTTTTACCACACCAAAAAATCCTAACCAAAAACCGTAAGTTTAATTTTTTGGATAAAGATCGATTTCTAGTTAAAGCCTACATCTGACAAGCTCCTAACGCAGCCTAGTCGAAAGAGCGTTCAATTTTGACTCCTCGTGAGGTTTGGGGGATATAGGGGGACTCCGGATTATTAGTCGAAAAAATCGCTCGTTTTTCCGACTCATCCCACCCTGAAGGGTTCTAATCCCAATACTTTCACTTCAAATTTTTATTAAAAGGGGCGACAGCTATTTTGGTGGCTAGAGATGGGATATTGGGGCATGGCTGACGATGGGGGTTTTAATTTTTATTAAAAGATGGGGTGTAGGAAGCTAATTAGAATCGAAAATATTTTCCGCCCCCGCTTCCGTCTGACCCATTACCACACCCGTGCCCGAGGGGTAGTGTTGAAAAAGCAGTCGACTTTGCGCAACTCCAAAACTTCTTCACAAAAAGATAAGACACCGTTCTTCATATATTTTTTAACTCTATGTCAAGGGCAACGATTTTTGCCTAGTTTTATTAAATCAATGCAGTATACTGCTAGCAGTCAGGTCGCAAAAAAGTCGGGAAAAGGAAGTTTTGAAAACCTATTCACATTTGATAATTTTGCCGCAAATATTGAACTGTTCGTCCAGTTTGTTTAACACAACTCGAAAGGACGTATGTAGTAGTTTATGATATAAAAATCAGCGGCGGTAAATTGCTTGAGTGGTTGCGGAGTAATACCGTTTGAACTGTGAAACGGTGGAAATGGTGAAGTACTGATAGCAATAATGATACTGCGAAAAATCTAGACACGTATCA
>JASANF010010661.1:0-15882 GCA_030248245.1 Trissonchulus sp. WLG1_4
AAAGTTCTGCATTCGTTTGTGTATGCAATCATGAAAAAATCATGAACAGTATACATACATGAACGCTTTAGCACTACCAATTTTCTGCAATATATAGGTAATTGAGGTAATTGTTTTTCAATCTTAAGCTATTATACTTTTGCAGGACATTTCTTGTTAGGCTTGCGTACTTTTATACAACTGTTTATTTGCTTCTGAAACTCATTGATTTCAAAATCAAGTCGAAACGTTAGCCCTGTTGGCTTAGTCGGTAAGTGCTGCGCGCATTTATTGAGCATCTGATGTCGGATCAGAATATCGGTGGTTCGATTCCACCCCGGAGCTGCACCTTTTGTTTGCGGTGGTTCTGCATACATTGAGAACTGAGCTACTGCTATATGATGTGTGCAGAGAGCAGAGCAGAGCAGTGAGGTACCTGCCCTTCTAGTGTTAATTAACACTAGAACTTCTACCTAAATTAAAGTAGCGACCAGTCTTACGACGTTCATTCGACCTTAAGTTATCTGTGGCCGTACCAAGCTGTGCGATCTCTTCGCTTAAGGTGGTAGTTGCGTTTTCGAGGTTTTTGTGATTTCTATGTAAACTTTGCGCCACCAGTACTCAAGTTATACGTGACGCCTGAGCATAAATTTTTGGGACAGTACTGTAAAGGTCAAAATCCCCAGGCATGTCTCTCACTTTTTCGAAATTTCACCTGTGGACATTTTTAGAGGGTTTTAATTACAAGAAAATATCTTAAATTTTCGGTGCGTTTGCTTTTCAGCTATTATCTCAGTAAATCGACTAGTTATTGAAAAAGTGGGGGACATGCCTGGGGATTTTAAACATGTCAGAAACCTTGCAAACTTTCAGCCTCAACAGGCAATCGTACGTTTCAGAGCTGTGGCGCAAACTTTTTGTAAAAATTTGCAATATTTTTGAAAGGACCTGTCTTTAGTCGCTTATACTGAAAACAAAATCACAGGTTAAATTTCAATGCCTGGCATACATTTAGGAAAGATATTGTTTTACCTAATGCAAAAGACCGCTTGTGATTTGAATTTGTAAACGCTGAGCTATGGCTTTTCAAAAAAACACCTAAAAACGCAATTACCCCCTTAACTGGGCGACTTCTCGCTCCATTTATCTGGCTTGATACCTTAATTCCCTACTGGGAATTAGTGGACACTTTCGGTGTCACCCATACACTTATTACGCCCCTATCTTAACACACGAATACAAGCTAGTATATTAAGACCCAGGACGCAAGCAGCGTCACCTTTCAAATAGACACTTTCAGCCACACAACGACCCATCAACAAGTACACACATGGCTACACATTGGCTACACAAGTACCATCAACACCAGTACCGTCACTTTTTGCACACAAAACTTCACTCCCAAAAATAGTAAACAGTAAGTCACACGTCACTCGTACCTCCCCTACTCCATAACATTACAATTTGAATAACCACCAAATCCGCACCGCTTGCCTACACACCATGAAATTACAGTAATCACACTTTTGCATTCAACCCTCTCACACCTTTACACCTCACACTATAAACCTCGAACGTACACACGTCGGACCTTCACTCTTCGCACCCTACTCGCAGCGCCAAAAATGTAATGGTTCCGTCGGTCTGGTTAAGGGGGTAGTGTCGCGAAAGCAGTCGATTTTGCGCCATTGTAAAACTTGTTTAGTAAAATGTTAGAAATTGTTTATTCTATATTTTGAAAATCTAACTAAAGGCAAATATTTCTGCCAAGTTTCAGCAAAATTGGTGCAGCATATAGTTTGCAATAATGTCGCAAAGTCGGAAAAATGACGTTTTGAAAACCTATTCACATTCCACTTTTTCGTCACATTTATCAATTTTTCTGTTTATATTTTTTATACAGGCTGATAGCAAATATGTTGTAGTTTATGCACACAAAAATTAGTGCAAATTACTGTAGCGGCTGTGGAGTAATACTAGTTTGAACTGTGAAGGTGTACGTAAACTGTAAAATAGTAACAGCAATAATGATAAATTGTGAAAAATCTAGACGCTTATTTTCAAATCAAAAGGAAAACGAACCTTCAATTTTCTTTTTTTCTTATTTGTCGCAAAAAATTGTGCGTCCACACATTATGTGTACTTCACAAGCTGGCCAATCTGATATCTGGCTTTATTTTTAGAACTTTTATGTCCCTATTGTGTGATGTCTGGCTTACTATTGGCGATTGGTTCAAGATATCTGTCGATATTGATAGTGTGATGTCTGGCAGTAATTATTTGACACCATACAGCGTTGGACTAGCTTTTCACTGAATGTACTATTTCAAAGCAAAAAGTTCTGTTTTCACAACTTATGAGCAAAACTGCTTTCGCGACACTACCCCCTTAAAACCCTTAGGGGTGGAATAAGTCGGAAAAACGACATTTTTTCGACTAATGATCCGGAGTCCCCCCAATATCGCCCAAACCTAGGAGGGGGGTCAAAATTGAACGCTCTTTCAAATAGGCTGGGTTAGAAGTTTGTATGATGTAAGCTTTAGCTGGAAATCAAACTCCAAAAATTAAACTTTACATAACATTTTAGGGTTAAATGCAGTTGGGGGGGGGGGGATAGTGGACCTATTTTTTTGAGTAGATCACCTTGGGGGAAGCATTTTTGCTTCAAGAACCCCTATTTCATTTTTTGGATTTTTTGAGATATGAACCACCGCAATCTGAACCCTCAGTGAGGGACGTTTTCGCAATTTTTTCCGAAGCCCTTGTTTTTTCCGTTCTAATCGTGTCTAAATGGTGTCAGATTATTGTTTAAAATTTTTTAGAATCAAAACAAAGGCTCTTTGACCGGGCTCTTGCCAAAAAATTGGCCAAATTCGCCAGAAACGTCCAATTTTTGACCAAATTCAAACTTGGCCTTAATTTAGGCTTGGGCTTAGGGCTTAGGCTTAGTATGGGGCTTAGGCTTAGTATCAGGCTTAGGCTTAGGCTTAGCTTCAGGCTTAGGCTTAGGCTCAGGCTTAGGCAATAAAAAATCGAAATTTTTAGAAAAAATCCTGCCAGCTAAGCCTAGAGAATCCTGCCAAGTAAGCCTAGACGATGCCTTAAAACATCATAACGCACTCAAATCTATCCAAAAACAAAGATTATAGCCATTTTTGGCTTCGAACTTTGGCCTACGTTCACTTCCGAAAACACTGAAAATGCAATTTTCAAGGGGTCGTAGCTCAGAAAATCCGAATTTGTGGATAGGGGTTCTATTACAAAAAATGCTTCCCTCAAGGTGCTCTACACCAAAAAATAGGTCCACTATTTCCCCCCCCCAACTGCACTTGATCCAAATTTTATGCGCAAAATTGGATTTAGGCAAAAATACTGAATCAAATGAAAACCTGCTGCTACCATTGAAAGAGTGACTTCTAAGCTACTAAATGCTGAAAAAATTTTGCAAATCGGTGCAGGCTTTGAAAAGTTACAAAACTTTTTCTGAAGCTACTTGGACCAGGCTGATTGAAGTGTTACAACACAAGTTACGGTTCAGTACAAATTGCGGGCTATAGCTGCAAAGTTTTTCAAAATATGAAGCTAGTTGTGGTTTTTTCTGGCGGTAAAGTTATTCCTGATGCTTCTTAGCATGTTTTTTCTTGAATTTAGGCCTTAGGCTTAGGCTTAGCGCTTAGGCTGAGGCTTATAGTGCTTAGGCTTACTGCTTAGCTGAGGCTTAGTGCTTACTGCTTAACGTGCCTTTCCTTCCTGCAAGGCTCATCACATAAACATGTAAATTTGAAAATTATGTATTATTTGAAAATTATTATCAATTATTTGAAAAATTCAACTAAGCCTAAGCCTCAGCCTAAGCCCAAACTAAGCCCCATAATAACACTGGGACTAAGCCTGAGCCTAAGCCTAAGCGTAAATCCTAATCTAAGGCTAAATTTGACTATTTTTGAAAACGCACACGCACACTCACACGTGATGAGCCTTGCAGGAAGGAGAGCTCAATTAGTGCTTAGGCTTAGGCTGAGGCTTAGTGCTTAGGCTCAGGCTTAGTAGATGGGTTAGGAAAGGCTTAGTCTTAGTTGCTTGCATCAAATAAAAGGATACTTGCTACCGTGTAATCATGAATAAAGCTGCACTTTTGAACCGAAATTGGCTGTTAGCGCTAGCGTGATGCTGAGCAGCAGTGACGTTTTGAATTCGTATTTATGGTATTCTTCATTATTAAAAATTGCTCCTTTTAACTAAAAATGGAAATTTTTTGTCGAAAAATGTAATTAATTTATTGTCTATGCAAAAAGAAGGAATAACAATTGATATCTGAGCTCAGGTTAACGATACATATTTCGCCTATTTTATAGTATGAAAAAGTAACATTTTTTGATATAAATGAGCAGAATATTTTGAAAACAAAGTTGAAGGAAACATATTATTATAAGTTACGTTATGATGATCACACTTCAGACTGATATTACGACTGTATCGATACAAATTTTCGAAAATTAGCCCGAGAGTGTCGAAAAATTATGATTTTAGATAAAATTTGAATTTTTTCGAAAAGCAATAAATCCACGTTTTTTGCTTGGAAAGTGCTAAAAATGAGCTCAGCGCGTCCGAAAACCTATAAAAACGTGATTTTACGTTGAAAAATGTGAGTTTGAATTTTCCCCCCCCGCCGAATCTGCAGCCCTCCCCCCACTAAAAATATGCCAGCGAACAGGGAACTTTTCTACGCACAGTACTGTATCTCAGGGACCGTATTCTCAAAATTACCTGCAGGTTAAGTTAGGCTAACCCACAGGTAAGGTGAAGGTAAAGTTAGTTCTGTGGGTAAGGGTAAAGTTAAAATTGAAAACAAACAACAAATCAACAACGTCGACGGTTGAGGTTAAAAATTTGCATAATACAGCAACTTAAGCTGCGAAATAAGATGAAGCACTCTGCCCTTGTCACCCAACTTGAAATGACTATAACTTTGTAAATACGTGGTCGATTGTAATAAATTTGCATTCATCGTGTTCAGCGGGTCCGATTTTGTCATGTGAGCGTTATCGTTTCTACTGAATGTTCGTATTTTTGCTGAAAAACAGCTGTCTCACTTTTTAGCTGGAATTTTTGACAAAGCGGATTTTTTGGCGAAATTGATACTATTTAGAACTTTTAACTTACTTAGATGAAAAAAGCGCCAAGATTTGACCCATTGGGACTAAAAAGCCTGAAATATACGTTGTATACACGAAAAAAATTGAAGAAAAACCATGGGTGACAAGGGCTGTCCTTAGACGTTCGTTACGACTTCACCTTACCTGGGTGTATATAATTTTGAGAATACGGCCCCAGAAAATCCAAAAAATCTAATAGAGGTTCTTGAAGCAAAAATGCTTCCCCCAACTTGCTCTACTAAAAAAATATATCCACCACGGCTGCCCCCACCCCAACTGGATTTAACCCAGATCAGTTGACGAATTGTGTCAAACATGAGTTTTTAGGTTCAGGGTACTCTAATAGACTTCTGCATGCAATAAACACAAAAATTTTGCTTCGTCACTTTCGGGCCAACGTTCGTCACTTTTTGCGAACGACGAAGAGGGAACTTTTTTTGCACAGTATGTACTGTATATATCGCAGTCGAATCACAACATTTGGTGACAGACACTGAACCTGCACCGCATTTAGTTTTAGGCTAGAATGCACGTGGTCGTGCTCAAAGGAAATGTTACGTGGTGTGTTTATGAAAATGCTGAAACATTATTTCCCTCTTGCTTGACGGACGATGGAATAGCAGTTTTATCCGCGGGCGGATTATGTCGAGGAGTTTTAACCGATCTAAATCCAGGCAACTGTGCTCCCTACGAACGTCTGATAAAGGAGCCAACACCGATTGCTTGCCGTTTACCGGCTGCAGGCTTGTTCTGGGGTTGTAATTGCTTCTGCGTCGTAGAACAGAATGGCTCAGTTTTACTCTGGGGCTCTTCAGACGAAGGCCAATGTGGACAAATTTGCGCCCGTGTGGACTCGCCAACTTCAATTGACTCCATTGTGGACTGTGTCAGCGTTCGATTTCTGGAAACCGATGTGCTGGCCGTCACAAAGTCGGGACGGGGATACAGTTGGGGATGTGTGACTATCGAAGTACGTCAGTACTCAATACTCAGTTGTATATAGGTTTAGGTTTGTTAAAAGCCGGAGAGTTTAATTTTTTCAGCTTTTAGTTTTGGTTCAGCTTTGTATATTATGTTTATTATATATATATATATATATATATATATATATCTATATATATATATATATATATATATATATATATATATATATATATACCTATGCTATTTGCAACATAACATGGATGAGACGTGTAGTTGAATAAGTATAAAACATTTTTTAGATTTAGCAAAAACTGGCAGCGTTAAGGTGTCGGTGTTTGCCATTTGTTAATATGAACAGAAAATGTTGAAAAAAACCTAATTTAAAATTACTTAAACTGTCTTTCAGAATTTGAATTTAGGTTGATAATGTCTGGTAAGCTGATTGATCGTCATATTGTTTTTCACATTGTACGAATGCAATGTTTTTAATATATATATATTATAATTGTAAGTAATCCGTCATGGCGTAATTTTGTTTACTTATACTCCAGGGCGAAAATAGCGATGGCCCAGTGAAGGTACCGCGTCGTCCGCGTCAAATTGGGGGACTGGGGGACGACGCAGAAGTTCTCGATATAGCCGCTGGACGGCGTCACTGGCTTGCTCTCGTCCGACGATTAGGACCACCATCAGTTCATTGTCCGGAAAAAGTCGGCAATTTGGAAGAGTCCAAACGGTCCGGTGGACTGGAACCGGACTGGACCCCCTCCAGACACCGTCAGCTGGAAAATAATCTAGACTCCCCGTCTGAGATTACCAGCTCGTCGGCCACTGATCCGCTACTATCGACGGCGCACAATGACGCCGACAGCGGAATAGCCGTGGAAGGCTTGACCCTGGCTCTGCGGATGTACCAAGAAGATGTGGGGGCGGGGGGAGAAAAGTCGGGGGCCGATGTCCCTCTGATAGAAATGCGAGATCTGGCCAAGGGGGGGAACCGACTGGAAACGGTGCCCAACCATGATAGCGTCGGAAGTAGATTTTCGTTTGTCAATCGGCTCTCGGCTCGAGCCTCAACTGAAAGCTCATTTTCCAGCAGTGAGCAAACCCTGGCGTGCGCCATGCTGGATGCGGAGTCACAGAGCGGGAACAGGCCAGAACTAGTTGGCCCTCAGATGGCCTGGGCCACGGAAGTTTGGGCTTGGGGCGATAATTCACACGGTCAACTGGGCCTAGAAGATGAAATTTATCGGTATGACTTGTTTATTATTTGATTTTGGAGGCAGGTGGTCAAAGTTTTTGGCTCGCTGATAAAAAACCAAAAGGGCGTTTTACTCTTCACTAGTGAAAAATTAAAAATTCCAGTGAGGTGGGAGGTGGGCCGCCGTCGCCCCCCCCTTCCTCATCAGCAGACCTTTCAAAGAATTCAAATTTCACCCTACTTGATTATAACGCCAAACCCAACTGACCACCTGCATAAATTTAGAGACAAATTATATATATAATGTTTTAATGTGAGTAATGTGACTATTTGTCTTTGTTCAGTGACACAGCCACACCCCTGAAATATTTCTGGGGCAAGAATGTGGTGAAAGTGGCGTGTGGTCGGGAGCACTCGGTGATGCTGACTGCGGCCGGAGAGGTGTTCGGCTGTGGCTCCAATTCTGCTGGCCAGATCAGACAGGCTCAGGCGGGGCAGCGGCGCACCCCGGTCAAGTGTAAAGTAAGCCGTCATCAACTCTTTTTCAGGACTTTTTTTATAAATTTTTTCGGGACGATGCAATACGCAGAGCCAATTTTTACTTGTTTAATAAATTGTTGTTTTGTTTGATAATTTAGTTCTAGTTTTCTGATAGTATATGCTTGTAGAGTTGTAGATGTGTGTTTGACGTGACTACATTATTATACTCTTACTTGGGTATAATGGCCGTGTCAATTACCTGTGTGTTTGTAAATTCACTGTCTAACTTTAGCATTATAGGATGAGGTGAGGTGATAAATACATCAAACTGTGGCGTAGATTACAGCGAGTTATGTCACTTTACACATTATCATGTTTATGCAAATTGTAGGAATACTTTAAATTTCCGTACTTTATTCCGTAAATTTCCACTTCAGTATTTTCTTTTTCAATCAACACGAAAGTAATTTTAGTCGCTCACAACACAAGTGATGTTCACAATACACGTGATGTTCACAATACACATATATTTATTTTAGCTTGGTTCGAAAACTGTTGCCGTTGACATTGCATGCGGACCAGACTTTACGCTTGTGCTGGTGAACGGTCTCAACTCTTGTCCTGATTTATACTATTGGGGATCGGACTATTTGCAAGAAGCTAGGAAAAAAAATATATATATATATATATATATATATATATATATATATATATATATATATATATATATATATATACATACATACATATATATATATATATATATATATATATATATGTGTGTGTGTGTGTACTACTAATTTATTAATAAATTTTGTCAAATCTGCAGGAATATGAAAAAAGACTGGAAAACATGAGTTGCTGATTGTAAAAGAATTGTCCATTAAACTACTAGCTGAGACTACGGCTGCTTTTCAGTGCTTTTAAGATCAATAATGTTTAGTTATAATGAATTAAAAAAATTTAGAATATTTTGTACCCTTAATACACCAGTAGTTTCTGATTGTTGTAGGCAAAACGTCAATCCAATAGCTGTCAGACTAGGAGAAATTCAAAAGGTAGGCTTTTATCGTATTCTTTTATGTGGTATCATACATTGTTTGTTATTAACGCGCGTTGTGACACCTCAATATTTTCTTTACGATTGGCAACTAGTATAAAACTGCTTTATCCTCTAACCTCATAAGCATAGTGAGGGCTGAGGGCAATAGTAATTTAGCAAGATGATTTAGTTTTTTTTACTAATTCTAAAAGTTTAAAAAAATTAGCACAATGGTTATATTTCAGGTCGGCTGTATTTTGAGCCTAGACTGCACTTGGGCGTCTCCCTGGGTTTCTCTGGTCGTTTCCGGTCCGCCTGGTTTTTTGCAGTCCAAAGTTTATCAGCTAGCATTCCAGGAAATACAATTCTTGTCTAGATTGTCCGATTTGTCACGATTTATACGAGAATTGGCCGTAATGGGTATGTGAAGTATAGTGCTTATTCGTTGCTCATTTGTAGCGTTTTTTAGTTTCTTTTGAAAGAATATAATTATATACAACTTGTCATGCATGAAATAACGAGCGATCTTTTGCTTTAGCTAACCATATTGCACTTATTATTTTTGCGTAAAAAAACTCAATCGAAAGTCACAGCCCAAGCCCAAATTTTTTTACAACTAGACCATTGGAGTGATTTTTTCTTGATTGGACTCATCAAAGTTAACTTTAAAAAACGTAAGAATTTTAGAATAGTAGTCTTTCTTACATTTATTTGCAGCTAGCGAACAATTACCTGAAGAATACTCTGGCCTCTTGGACGCCTACTGTCGCCATCTGGGTGAGCTGCTAGAATACCACGTGGCGCAAGCTGGCAAACTACGGCAGACCTTGGCCAACGGGGGAACCCGAGGCCTGAGCGTGCCAGAACTGCTCAGCTGGGTAGCCAGCCCCTCCTATAGTCTCTGCTTTCGGAATCTCTGCATTGCTGCTTCGAATATTGTCTGTGCGGCTGTGTTCAAAGATTTTACACTGAAGTTAGTGATGACTAATTTAATTATGCTAGTTAGTTCGTTATTAGATATTACGAGGGTTAGGAGGTCAACAACCGTGGACCGTACTAGAACGCCATATGGGTTTTGCAATAGGGTGATTGTCATGGCCGATTTGGTGAAGCGGAGCTTTGCGTCATGCCCTTGTATTCAATGAACTCGGAACGATTTCAAGTTTTATCGCTGGCTTAGAAAAAGAGGAATTAAAAATTTCAGTTTTTTAATCCTGAAACATTCCAGCTCAACTCTGATTGGCCATTCTAAAGTCATAAATGATTATCTTGATTATTTCACCTAGAGCTAGCGGCATTTAATTAGTGCTGCTTCAAAAGGCTATAACTGTTAAACTTTCATGTAATAATTATTTCAGTTCTGATTTCGACCAATGGTACCAGCGATTCTTGGCTTTGTGCGTGGACAATGACATTGAGCCCGGCAAAGCCCATCGCGCCCTCCGACACATCTTGCGTATCCCCTTCAGCCGGCCCCGAGCTTACGCACATCTTGCCCATCAGCTAGTCAATGAGCTGCCCATGGTGCGTTAATATCGGGCTCTGCGAAAATGGGAGTGGCTATAAAAGAAAATGTTCAGCTTTTGACTAATTTTTTTAAAATTTATTTTTTTTTTAATTTTTTACCAGATGGCAAATAATTGTGAGAATTCCGATAATATGTGAAATGAACAGTTTGTGCCTGCTTTAAGGAATGTTGGCGGCTTTAAAAAGCCGTTCAATCCAATGGACCCGGGCTTGAGCGCTGAAAGCACATCATCGTCAACAACAGCAGTTTTTTTCTTTCAGGACAAACAAAGCAAACTTCTGAATGAACGGGCTAAAGTTTGGCAGTCGTTGGACGAATTTGCTCGACGTCGCTCGCGACTCTCCGAAGCGACTTATCGTTTTTGGTCGGCCAATTCGACTCTCTCATCGACGCTGTTCTTGCCATCAAGACTTTTCCTGGGCGAATGGACCAAGGGGGCTGAGATTCAGTATTTCTGGGCTGATGGCTCGTGGAAGTCGTTTCAGAGTATGGTCCTGTTTTCAGACGCTCTGGCTATTTTACAGCGCAGCGGTGCTCCCACTTTACATCCTCTGCTGCTGTTGTGGCCTCAGCCTGTTCCCGAGGATACTAATGAGTACGTGTGGGTTTGAAAAAAGGTGTAAGAATTGACATTTTTAACGACGCGAATGTCTATTTGTTGAGTCTTTGTCTTTGTATTTAACTATCTGAGTTTGTTCAACGCTCTGCTGTGATGAAATTGCATTCTTCGTGATTTATGTACACTCAGAGTGTCAGACTAAAATACAGAGTTCTTCTGAATTCAGACTGCACAATATACTTGCTGCTTTTTCATGAATTCTGAATTCAATTCAAAGAAGAATGTTACAATTTAAATGGGGTGAGTGAATAACATTAATTATCTGCAGTACATTATTTTTAGCGATGCTTCGCAAGCCATTCTTTCCATGTTACACCCGGAAGGTGAAATACGACTTCATTTCACTGCGAAAGACAAAAAGGTGAACACAGTATTAGTATTTCCAAGAGTACATAATAGGAAGAGTATGACACTCTTCCTATTATGCCTAGCAGCGCGCGTCCAATGCGCAGCGCGAAATAGGCCTTTTATGTACGGTTTTGAGGGGGGGGTACCCCCCCCTCAACTGAAGACCCCGTACACCCCCCCCCCCCCCCCCCCCCCCCCCCCCCCCCCCCCCCCCCCCCCCCCCCCCCCCCCCCCCCCCCCCCCCCCCCTGGGAATGCTAGCGCAGGAGAGTCTTTGGCCGATCTTCCTATTTTTCAAAAAACAAAACACCCCAGGCGGCACCGCAGGTAAACGCCCTTAGACCAAAAAAAAAAAAAAAAAAAAAAAAAAAAAAAAAAAAAAAAAAAAAAAAAAATGAAAAAAAAAAAAAAAAAAAAAAAATTTTAGAGAAAACCCAGGCGAGACGCCTCCCTTGAAGTGCAGTCTTTTTTTTTTTTTTTTTTTTTTTTTTTTTTTTTTTTTTTTTTTTTTTTTTTTTTTTTTTTTTTTTAGGCTCAAAATACACCCGACCTATTTTCCCTTTTAGATGAAAATATATCCATATGTACTTGTTTATTATTTGATTTTGGAGGTAGGCGATTAAAGTTTTTGAATCGCTGATTAAAAGCCAAAAGGGTTGATTTACTTCTTCACTAGTGAAAAACCAAAAAGTCTAGTGAAAGGTCCGCCGCCCTCAGCCCCCCCTATCCTTATGAAGTTAGACCTTTTAAAGAATTCGAACTTCACCCTACTATATTATAACGCCAAACCCAACTGACCACCTGCATAAATTTAGAGATAAATTATATATATATAATGTTTTAATGTGAAGAATGTGACTATTTGTCTTTGTTTAATAAGCAGATAGCCATACGCTGAAAGATTTTTTTCGTAAGAATGTGGTGAAAGTGGCGTGTGGTCGGGAGCACTCGGTGATGCTGACTGCGGCCGGAGAGGTGTTCGGCTGTGGCTCCAATTCTGCTGTGTTATATCAAATAGAAGCTCAACTGGTGTAGTGGTGAACCCCGTCAAGTGTAAAGTAAGGCGTCATCAACTCGTTTTCAATAACTTTTTTTAAACAATGTATTCGACACCACTAATACGCCATACCAACTTCTTTAATTGTTTAATAAAGCGTTGCTTTGTTTGAGAATGAGTTCTCGTTTTCTGATAGTATATGCTTGTAGAGTTAGACGTGTGTTTGACTAGGACAACATTCAGAAACTCTCACTGGTGTATTATGGCCGTACTAAATCACCTGTGTGTTTGTAAATTCACTTTTTAACTTTAGCATTATAGGATGAGGTTTCGTGTTTTTTTTATTAACCTGGTGCATTACAGCGAGTTATGTCACTTTACACATTATTCATGTTTATGCAAATTGTAGGAATACTTTAAATATCCGTAGTTTATTCAGTAGAAGTTTCCACTTCAGTATTTTCTTTTTCAATCAACACGAAAGTAATTTTAGTCGCTCACAACAACACAAGTGATGTTCACAATACACGTGATGTTCACAATACACATATATTTATTTTAGCTTGGTTCGAAAACTGTTGCCGTTGATATTGCATGAGTACGAGACTTTACGCTTGTGCTGGTGAACTGTCTTAAGCCTTGTTCTTATTTATACTATTGGGGATCGTATTATTTTGCAAGAAGCCTGAAGGGACACACACACACACACACACACATATATATATATATATATATATATATATATATATATATATATATATACATACACATATATATATATATATATATATATATGTGTGTGTGTGTGTGTGTACTACTAATTTATTAATAAATTTTGTCAAATCTGCAGGAATATGAAAAAAAGAATGGAAAACATGAGTTGCTGATTGTAAAAGAATTGTCCATTAAACTACTAGCTGAGACTACTGCTGCTTTTCAGTGCTTTTAAGATCAAATAATGTTTAGTTATAGAATGAATTAAAAAAATTTCAGAAAAGATTCTGTACCCTTAATACACGAGAAGTCTCCTGATTGTTGTAGGCAAAACGTCAATCCAAGAGCTGTCAGACTAGGAGAAGTTCAAAAGGAAGGCTTTTATCAATTTTCTTTTCACGTGGTATTATAACATTGTTGGTGGGCTTATCAAGATGTGCGTTGTGAATACACCTCAGAATATTTTCTTTACGATTGGCAACGGAGTATAAAACTGCTTTATCATTTAACCTCATAAGCATAGTGAGGGCTTAGGGCAATAAGGGTAATTCAGCAAGATGATTTAGTTTTTTTTCACCAATTCTAAAAGTTTAAAAAGATTAGCACAATGGTTATATTTCAGCTCGGCTGTATTTTGAGCCTAGACTGCACTTGGTGGTTCCTGGTTTCTTGGTTGTTTCTGGTTTGCCTAAGTTTTTTTGCAATCAAGGTTTAATTATCAGCATTCCAGCAACAGAATCCTTGTTGAGATTGTCCGATTTGTGACGATTTATACGAGAATTGGCCGTAATGTGTATGGTGAAGTATAGTGCTTATTCGTTGCTCATTTAGGTTTTTTAGTTGCTTTTGAAAGAATATAATTATATACAACTTGTCATGCACTAAAAAGCAAAACTAGCGAATCTTTTGCTTTAGCTAACCATATTGCACTTATTATTTTTGCGAAACCAATCCGAAAGTCACAGCCCAAGCCCAAATTTTTTTACAACTAGACCATTGGAGTGATTTTCTTATTGGACTCATCAAAGTTAACTTTAAAAAACGTAAGAATTTTAGAATAGTAGTCTTTCTTACATTTATTTGCAGCTAGCGAACAATTACCTGAAGAATACTCTGGCCTCTTGGACGCCTACTGTCGCCATCTGGGTGAGCTGCTAGAATACCACGTGGCGCAAGCTGGCAAACTACGGCAGACCTTGGCCAACGGGGAGACCCGAGGCCTGAGCGTGCCAGAACTGCTCAGCTGGGTAGCCAGCTCTTTGATAGTCTCTGCTTTCGGAATCTCTGCATTGCTGCTTCGAATATTGTCTGTGCGGCTGTGTTCAAAGATTTTACACTGAAGTTAGTGATGACTAATTTAATTATGCTAGTTAGTTCGTTATTAGATATTACGAGGGTTAGGAGGTCAACAACCGTGGACCGTACTAGAACGCCATATGGGTTTTGCAATAGGGTGATTGTCATGGCCGATTTGGTGAAGCGGAGCTTTGCGTCATGCCCTTGTATTCAATGAACTCGGAACGATTTCTAGTTTTATCGCTGGCTTAGAAAAAGAGGAATTAAAAATTTCAGTTTTTTAATCCTGAAACATTCCAGCTCAACTCTCTTGATTGGCCATTCTGAAAGTCATAAATGATTATCTTGATTATTTCACCGTAGAGCTAGCGGCATTTAATTAGTGCTGCTTCAAAAGGCTATAACTGTTAAACTTTCATGTAATAATTATTTCAGTTCTGATTTCGACCAATGGTACCAGCGATTCTTGGCTTTGTGCGTGGACAATGACATTGAGCCCGGCAAAGCCCATCGCGCCCTCCGACACATCTTGCGTATCCCCTTCAGCCGGCCCCGAGCTTACGCACATCTTGCCCATCAGCTAGTCAATGAGCTGCCCATGGTGCGTTAATATCGGGCTCTGCGAAAATGGGAGTGGCTATAAAAGAAAATGTTCAGCTTTTGACTAATTTTTTTAAAATTTATTTTTTTTTTAATTTTTTACCAGATGGCAAATAATTGTGAGAATTCCGATAATATGTGAAATGAACAGTTTGTGCCTGCTTTAAGGAATGTTGGCGGCTTTAAAAAGCCGTTCAATCCAATGGACCCGGGCTTGAGCGCTGAAAGCACATCATCGTCAACAACAGCAGTTTTTTTCTTTCAGGACAAACAAAGCAAACTTCTGAATGAACGGGCTAAAGTTTGGCAGTCGTTGGACGAATTTGCTCGACGTCGCTCGCGACTCTCCGAAGCGACTTATCGTTTTTGGTCGGCCAATTCGACTCTCTCATCGACGCTGTTCTTGCCATCAAGACTTTTCCTGGGCGAATGGACCAAGGGGGCTGAGATTCAGTATTTCTGGGCTGATGGCTCGTGGAAGTCGTTTCAGAGTATGGTCCTGTTTTCAGACGCTCTGGCTATTTTACAGCGCAGCGGTGCTCCCACTTTACATCCTCTGCTGCTGTTGTGGCCTCAGCCTGTTCCCGAGGATACTAATGAGTACGTGTGGGTTTGAAAAAAGGTGTAAGAATTGACATTTTTAACGACGCGAATGTCTATTTGTTGAGTCTTTGTCTTTGTATTTAACTATCTGAGTTTGTTCAACGCTCTGCTGTGATGAAATTGCATTCTTCGTGATTTATGTACACTCAGAGTGTCAGACTAAAATACAGAGTTCTTCTGAATTCAGACTGCACAATATACTTGCTGCTTTTTCATGAATTCTGAATTCAATTCAAAGAAGAATGTTACAATTTAAATGGGGTGAGTGAATAACATTAATTATCTGCAGTACATTATTTTTAGCGATGCTTCGCAAGCCATTCTTTCCATGTTACACCCGGAAGGTGAAATACGACTTCATTTCACTGCGAAAGACAAAAAGGTGAACACAGTATT
>JASANF010010662.1:0-32095 GCA_030248245.1 Trissonchulus sp. WLG1_4
AATTTTCAGCAAGAAAAATAGATTTTCAAGGAAATAGCTTTATAAGCCAGTGTATTTACACGTATGTGATGATTTTGGAAGATTAAAAAACACTAGTAGCTGTGTTTTACTTGAACATACTTTAAAATTTTCTGTGTTTTAATGAGTGTGGTGTAATTTTTTTTGTAAAATAAAGCAGTATTTTCTGCATGATGCTGAAATAAAGTGCTTGTGAATACAAACACAAATTTTCGGTTTGCGATTTTAAAAAATTGGCTCAACGAGAAAACGCAAAATTTGGCACATTAATGCAATTCGTTGTCTTCGAGCGGTCGCAAAATTTGATTTTGAGCAAATCGAAAGCATTCAAGAAATTTAGTTAAATTTACGTTTTTCGCAAATCGTGATTTTAGTGTTTTTCAATATATCAATCATATTCATCAAAAATGAGATTTTGCGACCGCTCGATCACGTTATGGCAAGCAAAATGGGCTATTGGTTGTGCAACAGCTATCTACCTGTGAAGAAAAATCGCAAGCCGAAATTCCACTCACGTTTGGGCTACAGTGAATGCTAATTAGTATCAATCAACTTCACATTTTGTGTTTGGGTATACTTTTACACCAGCTTGCTATTGTGCATCTAAAATTGGTCACTGACTGCCGTTTTTAGAAAAGTCATATTTCAGGAGCGCCACCTTAAGTTGAACACCTGCACAGAAAGTTTGTAAATCCACATACCTGCATTCAGCCTGTAAATATTAATTGAACCGTCACTTGAGCCTGCCTAAAACAAGATACTAAAATGAAAATCAGAGTAGATACTAAATGCTAAAAAAATTGACAAACTTTTAGCTAATCAGGTTAAAATATTTTACTGCTATATTATTATTTGAATAAAGCAACTAACCGTCCTTAATAGCAACACAGAAAATTGACGAATGAGAACAAAATTCGGTCAGCTACTGTGTTACCACAGCGGCTAGAATTCACAACCTAACACTAAGCACTAAAGTTTCCCTTAAAAGTAAATGAAATACTAAAAATTTGGCTCGAAAGACTTGAAATATTGGTGTTTCAAGTCCAAATGTGTTCCACTAACTTCTAAGGGTAAGTTTAGTGTTAGTGTTAGGTTGTGAATTCCAGCCATCGTTTCGAATAACTTTTTGCATTACACTTTTGCCCACAGCATTGCTCAAGCAAACGTATGTCACACTAGGCCGTGCAAACTTCAACTTGGGACTAACGATAAGGACAAGCATAAACTAGCTAAGGGCCGAATCATAGCTACAATTCCATTCCATAGTACATTTTGACCGTCCACCCGGCAGAATTACGATAAAATCACACCACTAGCTGATATTGTGCGTACACTGTGGTGACGCCTTTCGTGATTTTGCCGATTGAGCGGGCATACAGCTCTGACGGCCAATTACTAATATGGATTAAACGGATTAGATTAAAATTTGTTCGGTTTATAACCCATCTCAATCTTGAAATAGACTCACAAAAATTTTTTACACAGTGCACACGCTAGAGGTGTTAAAACTATTTGCTATGGCAAGTTTTAATAACAGCCACTGTAGTTATGCATCAATATTGGCAAAACGAATTTTAATTTAATTCGTGTAATCCATTTGAGCAATCGGAGCTGAGGACACTTACTGCCACTAAAGTAGAATCGAACGGGGAGAAGTCAATGGCAAGTACGTCTGCCGGGGCAGCTATCCTGGCTTGCAGTGCCTTGAATTTGGCCCCAGAGGTCCGTGTGATCTCTAGGATATAGTTCATGTCAGTGCCAATCAGCACGTGCCCAGAGCTGCCCGGTTTCTGGGCCAGCACAAAGCCTTGCAGGCGATGCAGGCCGCCGGCTGCGCTGAAAAATAGATTAAATAGATTAAATAGGGGGATTTAAAGGATTACATCAACTAGTTTAGAGGATTAATTGGATTTAGCAGATTACCGCGCGCTGGACTAAAATGAGTTACTCTTGTAATGACGAATGAAGCAGTAACGCAGACGGATTCCATTGATGGATTGGGGGAGTCACACGGATAAATTAGGGAGATTAAAGCCCGGTTCATACTCGTTCTTGTCCTTGTCCCTATCGTTTTGTCCTTAAGCAATTCCAAGAAAACTACAAGGCCAAATCAGCCAAATTTTTGCACGGACAAAGTCAACGTCACTTCAACATGGTATGCAAAAAATTATCCAAGTCGCTTTTGTCAATTCTTTGCAGCAGCTGACTGAAATTTGCCCTTGTCCCTGTCCCTGTGTTCTTAAGGACAAGTATGACCGAGCTTAAGAGTTCAAATCTGGAGGAATTTGGAGCAAATCATCATGGTATATAATCATATAATATGTACGTAAAAGGAAGTCGTTCCATAAATGGAAGAGTGGTCCAAGCTTCTCCCTGATGCTACTACCACACTCCCTATACTTCTGACGCGAAAAATGCTAAAAATTTCTTAAAAACAACAAACCAAAATCTTAATTTTCGCTCAAAAAGTTTAAAATTTCTCTTAATAGTTTCAAAAAACCCATAAAACCATCAGACTCCTTAAATTTAAATAACGACACGATCTCCCCCCAGACTGCAAACCCCGCTCACCCCCCGAGGGCATGTGATCCCAGACCGCTGGGCGGACTAATAGCCATGGACTTGAGCAGACTGAGCCTGGCGCCGGGCCTTAGTCCGTAGTCCAGCTCGGAGGTGTGTGCTCTTGTCTGCCGAGCCAACAGCACGCTCCAGATGATCACCGTACAGCCAGAATCCAGGCTGACCATTTGAAAGTCTCCTAAATCATATTCGTTGGGCCAAGAGTACAGAAATAGAAGACTAGTATCTCCTATTATGTACTCTTGGCAGGGCCGAATCTGTTACCGGATTACAGGAGTTAATCAAAGTCGCGACGCGATTAAACGGTTTGAAAATTGTGCTTAAGGCCTATTCATACGAGGGCGCATTTTGCTCCATGGCGTACGCCATGGCGCACGCCATGGCGCATGAGCAGGCGCACACGCACACTCGCCTAGTGCATTGTGTGAAATAATGCAGCAGGCAGTGTGAAAATAGAATGCGCCCGCTCATGCGCCCTGCGCCCGCGCATGCGCCCTCTCATGCACCCGCTCATGAGCCCTCGTGTGAATAGGCCTTAACAAATGTCATTGCAAAAGTGGCCGATCCTTTACCGGATTAATAGAGTTTATATATAGCCCGTTTATACTTGTCCTTATCGTTTTGTCCCTCAGGGATTCCCAAACTATTCGCATACCAACTGTAGCAGTTTTTTGCAAGAACAAAAGTTATGGTGAAGTCCAGCTCGTATGCGAAAAAGAAAGCAATATAACATTTATTTAAACTTTGTCCTTGTCCCTGGACCCTGTCCCTATCTCCCTAAAGACAAGGCATGAACCGGGCTTAAGTCGCGACTAAACGGTTTAAAAGTCATGCTTAAAAATGCCATTCCAAAACCCCTGCGGATCAAACGGACAGTTAGCATATTGGTCTTAAATCACACTAAACTAAACACGAAGTATGAACTAGGCCTAAATGTATATAATTTAATGAACGCACTTTTGTCCTTGTTCATAGAAGCAAATTGAGCAATACCCGATTGAGATTCTCTAAACAGAGAAGATAAAAATGTAATTTTTGCAATTTTTCTGCTTCCAGTGCAGCTGTTGCAATGCAGCAAAAACTTTTTTTCAAAATAGCTTCGTTCGATCTAAAAGTTCTAAGAAAATTTAATTCACGCAAAATATTGTACTTTCTCTCAACAAACCACCCAAAAAGACAGGAATCTAAAGAAAAGGCAAAAGTTATATTTTCAAGCATGGCACAGCCCAAAAATTAAATGAAATTAAATGAAAAATTTACTTCAGAAGAACATATAAATAGGACCATTATGTACTCTTCGTTTAACTTACTGCGTGGCAAGAGAACGAATCGAAGTGACAGGCCAACTGTGACCTTCAGTTCCTGACATGTGCGCTAAAACAATACGCCCAAACAGATGCAATCTGACCATTTTTTTAGATTCAGGAGGCTAGACTTGGTTTTCTCGAAATTTTTGGTTAGATTTTGGGAGCATTTTACAGCGGTCAGGAGTAACAGTCGCTTTTCTCGAAAGCAGCAAGGAGGGGGACTTATTCCAAAATCTCAAATCTGGGGGGTGGGCCGCCCCCCCCAAACTCGAATCCATTGTATTGTCAAGTTATTATGGTACATATACTACTGGGCTGAAATTTACAACCCAACGTGAGGGGTGCAATCAACAATGACAACGATTAACGAAACAATATTATACTCCACCAGTAATGTGGAATATAAGTGGCGTAATTTTGCGGTCAATATGACGACCGAACGAAGATACGGCAGTAACTGTTGATGAGTAGGTACCTCTAAAGTGTAGTTTTAAACGTGTGAAGATTAAGGATTTGAGTGGTCGGAAAGTTTCGGGAAATTTTCGGGAATTTCGGAAGATTTCGGAAATTTCCGGCATAAATTGGTTTTATTTAATGATTTTTAAATAAAATGTAAATAATTATATTTATTACAAGTCTAGTGCGTCTAGTTTAGACTAGGTTGACCAGATGCACAGCATGAAGTCATTTAATATTGATAAAAACTTATCCATGTGAATTTTTGTGAAGCGACTTCATCTTATGCAATATTGCAAAAAGGTTTTTAAAAAAGATTTGAAAAATCTCTCCCCAAACTCAATCCATAAAATATAAATAAAATAAAAATAAAAAAAAATCTAAAGAAACACAAATAAAAAAAACAAAAACACCAACGAAAAAAAAAAAGATTGAATAATCATGCACTACTAGCATCGTACTCACAAGTTCACTGTTTACATTGAGCAAGGACACGTAAACATTGTACATTGTAAACACTGAACTTGTGAGTAGGATGCTAGTAGTGCATCAAATCTTTTTCAAAGTAATTGTAATGCACTGATATTATCTTTAAAGCGTCGATAATGCGTAAAACTAACGTTAATTGAAAAGTTTTTAAAAGTTAAAAATCCGTGCAATGGCAAAATTTTGTTGCGCATCTGGTGGTGCAAAAAGCAACTTTCTAACATTTTCCGTTCCAAAGGGATGATCGTTATTATGTTTTTCATGAAAATAAGGATAGTATAACACTTTTAAATATTCTATTTTAAAAGCATAATGACAATTTTACATCATTTATACAATATTAAAATTTTGACTTTAATTAATCTCATGAAGCAGTGCAACTTGCAAGCAAGTCAAGCAAGCGCACAATATGGAAAAGAAATATTGAATTTTCAAGTTAATTAAACTTCATATGTCAATGGCAGGCAATCAAGTCTCTGGGTGACTGTACGAGACTCGCAGCGAGAGTATATATGCTGTAGGTTGGCTCATGGGTGTCTTTGCCGAGTCTCAAAATGAAGAAGCTGCTGACAAAGAGTTTGTGTTAGCTTTCCACGAGATTGCAGAATCGAATGTCGACGTGGTGGAAGAAGAGATGGAAAGTCATGACGAGTCCGAGAAAGAATTCTATTGTGTTGTGCGCTGGCTTGGCTAACTGCCTTGATGACTTCTGGATCACTTGAATTTTTTCTGTTAAAAATAGTTTTGGTAATTTTCATGCTTCTTGTTGCCTAAAAAACTGCTGTAAGGGAAAGGCCGTGTTTGTCTGAAGGTTTATGTGGATACTGGATAGCTTGATCAAAATGTTTTGATGAGTGTTCTGTTCAGTTTTTAAGTCTATTTAACTACATTTAATTAAAGCTTAAGTTTAATTAAATTTTTGTAAATTAAGTAAATTTTGCTCTGTCTTAGTGTCTACATAATCACAAAACATTAAGCAAATTATCAAAAGAAATTTTAAAAAATTTAAAAAATATTTTATCCTTTTGGAAAATTTTCGGAAATTTCTAGAAATTTCCTTAAAAAGTCAAATTATCGTCTTTCCGAAAATTTCTGGAAATTTCCGTGCCGAAGAAAAATTCCAAAAAATTTCGCAACCCTAGTGAAGATAGGTGCACCGGTTTATTAATGTACATACGTAAATATGTGTATTACACTGTATTAAGGTGGTAGTTCCGTTTTCGAAGTTTTTGCAATAATTCAAAAATTACTTGATCGAACATAATCAAATTTGGCACTAACATTGCGAATGTAAATAGCAATATTTCAGCTAACTTTGACATTGATTCAAACTTTTACCGCTAATTTATAGCTCAAAAACTGGATTTCTTGCGTATTTTTTGAGGACTTACAAAATTGTATGCAAATTTTTATGGCTCTTACACTACTCAGAAAAGCCATTCAAAAAAACGTCTAACCCATTTTATTTTAAGAATATTTTCAGCTAAAATATGACATATTTCTGTTAGTCGTTCTAGGCGATCTATAACTTTGAAGTTTTTTTACCTCAATTCTGACTTCTCATGCCAATATCACAAAATACCAATTACCACTTGGCACCATAATTTACATGTACATAGTCCCTTATGCATCTATTATACCCGCAAAATTTGGTTAGTATATGTCACAGAGCCAAGAGCACTGGCAGTGTTAATAAACCCCTTCAAAAATTGCAAATTTTCTTCAGTCTCCTGAAACGTCATTTTGTAAACTGTGTTTAATGTAATATTAGCTGACCCCACTGAGGTCCTATTTAGATGAATTGAATTTTTTTTAAAATCCGTCATTTCCGAGCACAATGAGTGATTTCAGTTGAGGTAACCAATATCCTGTTCAGTTCATAAGAATGCAAAAAAAGCATATTTGACAGTAGCCAAATAAATTTGCCCTATACCTTTTTCGAATTGAGTGAAAAGGTTTATTTTTTAGTTACAGCCTACCAAAGTCATAAAAACTGCCGTTTCTTGACTTTTTAAAAAAATTTGAGGCAAACTTTTGCTCATTGTAAAAATCTGCTAAGTTATTACGTTTAGTTAAGCATACCAGCACTTTTATAACACGTCAACGTGCCTTTGGTATAATTCGCTTGACTGTATGCGGAAGTTTTTTACCACTGTGAAGAAAAAACGAAATACGGGGGAAAACGAATAAAATTGAGCTGATAAGCTTCATAAAAATGGTTGGCGTGCACACTATTAGTAACATCGACTCTTTAAAAATTGTAATTTTGTAAAAAATAAGTTGATTAATAATATGAAAAAGAAAGCTTGTAAATTGACTTAGTAATTGCTACAAAATAGATCATTGAAAAAAGCTGCGAAAACGTAACTACCACCTTAAGTGGTGCAACTGGTGGGTTGTACAGCAGGTCTGAGCGTACTGTACAGACTGTTGGCGTAACGACAGTACAGTTACGTAACTGTACAGTCGGTTCGACTACTACTTAGTGGGTTACGGTAATTGCACAAATTTTTATTATAAATCTATTTAGATCATTTTTTCACCCAAATTTTTAAAAATTAGTTCACATTAAAAAATTTACTTCGTAATATTTTTCTAAACTTAAAATTTATATAAAAATAAAATACGTACCTAACCGAAATATTGTTATTGTTCGGCCATTGGCCGTTTTGTATTATTGTGTGTGCGTACGTGTCTGCGTGTGTGTGTGTGTGAATGAATGCAATCTCAGCCTCTGGGCTGAGCTAGCCCCGATGGCCTGGCGGGCCTATGGATGTGTGTGCGTGTATGTTTGTTGCCTGTGTGCGTTTACAAGGGCAGGGCTGTAAGATTAGTACTTTAGTAGCCCTGCATTATTGTTTTTTTCCTGTTGTGGTTGTGTCACAGCACAACAGGTCTTTAATTTTGATTTTGTAACAATACACTGGCTTCCTTGATTTCGAATGTCAGTGCGCGTGTTTAGTTCACGTTTTGCCGAAAGTACGCGTCTGCTGCAAACTTTTGCAGCAGTATTTGCCAGCACAGTTCTCGTGTGCATTTTGTTAGCTCAGTGTAAGACAGTTGCTGTCACATGACTACTGTCTGCAATTTGTTTTGTGATAGATTACAAACGTTCATGGAAATGAACATACAAGAGTATACTTGGCTTGCATAAACCACATGGTATATATTATCAGTTTTTCCTAAATGGAAACTTGTGATGTAGATTCGGACCAACAAATGCCACTTTATGTAATACCTGTTTATCACAATACACAATCACATTAACTGGTCAGGTGTATTGCAACCGTGCTTACTTTTGGCATAAACCTAATATATCAATCAGCGAAGGTCTTTAAATTGCTTTCATAAAAAATGTTGATGGGGAAGTTTTTTAGCTGCACAACAGGTTTTAACTGACCTGTGGTCAGCTTACTTGCAAACGCATGCTTTATACTTACTGAAGGTTTTGCCGCAGATTGGGCTTTGTTATTAATGTTTTTATATGCGCTGGCGGTGCGCAAAATCCGCCATGTTAAGTTTGATAGGCTTAGTTTAGGTTGGGTGTTGGGGTTTTTGTGGCTGTAGTTTTTTTAAGCATGGATTGTTAGTTTTTTGCAGCATGGGTGTGGTGTATGATTGTACATTAGTTTTTTTTGCGGTAGTTTTAGTTTGATTTGGTCACCCAAAAAACAGTTTATCAAAATAGACTTTCGATTTGTCACTTTTCAACTACTGTTTTCCAGAGTGAGGATTTTCAAACTTTGTTGTCGGCTGAGTACTAATTATTAGTAGTACAGATTATTGGCCGTAACCCCAGCCCCCCATTTAGCACTTTTAAAATTGAAGACCTTTAACTTAGTATCAAAACTATCAGTTTTGGCTACTATGGGGCATTTCAATACTAACCTATAATATTTAGATGAAACCAATTTTTATATTTTTTGCATAAACTTAATCAACGGTCATAAGCGGTGTTTAATCGGCAGACCGAGCCAGTGGCGCCCGTCGCGGTCTCTTACCAGAAGCAGATGCGCGTGCTGCCTGCTGAACGAATCGAGAAAAATTGATAAAAATAACATTTTTAACTGTGCAGTCTATGATAAAACTGAAAATTTTAATTTTAAAGTTTGCAAATATCCTTCAATTGAAGGTAATATTGCAGAATCAGTATTATAGAATGTATACTATAATGAACTTTTTAGATATGCTAATATATGTACTAATAAATTGAATTTTATTACAAAATGTAGTAATTTAATAAAAAAATTAGCTAAAAATTACACTAAAAATAAATTGAAGGAATATTTTTTAGGGTATACAAAGAAATTGAAGATGTAGAATATTTAAAAACTGAAAGTAAAAATTCTTTATGGTTAAAATGCCTTAAAAAATTTTAAATACTGAACTTGGTAAGCAGTTATAGTAACGTTACATGCTTAATTATTTGTAAATTCACCTAGTTGAGGCAATCTGCGACGAAACCTTTTTATAACTATTTAAAATTTTTTTATTTTTTCAAAATTATTTAAAAGCATGTCTCTGGAGGATACTCCACCTACCTACCGATGAGTCGCCTTCCTACAAGAGTACGGTCTAGGGATGACTGCAAGCACCTACTAAACAATATATGTTCCACTGTCATATACTGCCTATTTATTTATTTATATTCTACCTTTATTATTTTTATTAGTTAGTATGGCGGCGAGAAACGATGACCAATACAGTACGGCGGAAGATGAAATGGACGACAACCATCAGTACAGCTATGTGGTTGACGTTGAAAAATCCGGACACTCAGGTATTAAAAATATTTTTAAAAAATATATATTTTTCTTTAATACTGTTTTCCAGAGTGAGGATTTTTTAACTTTGTTGTCGGCTGTGTACTAATGATATGGTATCATTTCAGAGCAGATTATTATAAACCCAGCCCCCCATCCAGCATATTTGAAATTGAAGACGTTTAACTTAGTATCAAAATTATCAGTTTTGGCTACTATGGGCCATTTCTATACTAACCTATAATATTTAGATGGAACCTTAATCAATCATCATTATCAAGAAAAACTTAATCAACGGTCATAAATGGTGTTTAATCGGCAGACCGAGCCAGTGGCGCCCATCGCGGTCTGTTGCCAGAAGCAGATGCGCGTGGTGTCTGCTGAACGAATCGAGAAAAATTGATAAAAATAACATTTTTAACTGTGCAGTCTATGATGAAACGAAAATTTCAATTTTAAAGTTTGCAAATATCCTTCAATTGAAGGTAATAATGCAGAATCAGTATTATATAATGTATACTATAATGAACTTTTTAGATATGCTAATATAATATATATATATATATATATATATATATATATATATATATATATATATATATATATAAATTGAATTTTATTACAAAATGTACTAATTTAATAAAAAACTTATTAGCTAAAAATTACACTAAAATTACCCTACGCGTCGCGGTCCCTTACCAGAAGCAGATACGCGTGCTGTCTGCTGAACGAATCGAGAAAAATCGCGCAAGGGAAGAGATCCAGATGCTGCAAGGGGGTTAATATAAAGCTACATAAAAATATGATATTAAAAATTAAGATATACATTTTGACTATTCTACTATTCTAGGCTTACTATTTCAATAGTAACCTATAATATTTTTATCTAACCATTTTTGATAATTCAAAGTCAAAATTTTTGAAATATTTGACCTTTAAATTAGTATTAAATATTACTGTTTGACTACTCTAGGTCATTTCAATGCTAAACAATAATATTTCCATGTAACCCATTTTGTAAAATTTTTTGTATAAACTTAATTGATTGTCATAAAGGGACTACATCACATCCTGTTCGATAACAGTGAAGTCTAAATTTTTATAGCTTTAGACGCTTAGTAGGAAATTATACTTTTGTCTACTCCATTCTAGTTCAATACTAAGCTAATACTTAGTCATGACCTTACTTCCTACACATGATCGTATTCAATTGCATTATTTGCTGAATTTACTCTACACCAGATTGTATTTTTCCTTAATACCAATACAAGTTTTTATTTAAATAACTCTTAAAAATTGTTTTATTGAATATGCCAACACCATTCCTGGATCCCTCAGAGAAATCGGACCTGGCATATCCCTAAACATGAGTCTTGAAAATGGGAACCTTCTTGGCATTAACCTGAAGCACTCTCTGAAAGTCAAGAAATTTTCAAGAAGTGTCAAGAAAGTGAGCGGGATCGTGGTGCCAAACATGTTCCTGGGGTGCCCCGGTTCCGCTTCGGTGAGGAAAACGTGATTTGTTGTCCCTGGCATTGTATCCATGCTTCTGAAGTATGGAATCCGCACTTAATTAAAGACATAAATTTAATTGAATCAGTTCAAAAAAAGTTCTTATCTCGTTTTAAATTTGCAACATATTTGACCTATCTCGAATGTACACTGGTTGGGTTAGATAGTCTTGAATTGCGGCGTCTATTGTGTGATTTATGTTTCGTGCCTAGTCTACTGGATACTCTAGGTATGCAGTACTATACAATGTAACAAAAGCCCGGTGATCTCGTTGTGACCTTCCCTTTGGGACTCCATTTCGGTTACAACGAGACTGTCCAATGTGCATGAGGCAGTTAACTTCCTACCGGAAGTGGAGGTTAGTCTTACCACGTGGTGGTCAACTCACTTTTGCCCAGAGATGACTCCACTGAAATGAAGAAAATTGACAGGGTCAATTTGGAACTCCGAAATCTTTCAGCGTGCAAGGGATTTCGACTTTATGATTATGGGGAACAATCACGCGGGCCGGTCAAAGAAAGTGCGCGACCGATTTATTCCTGATGGCCTTCATCCAGGACCTAAAGCCGTTTGCGAATAGCTGCAACAACTGCAGGACATGGTAGCCTGAGAACTATGTGCTGGTGGTATACGTTCGTTTACAGGACATTCATCGACATATACTGACAGTCTATTACAGCGGATCTGTGTACATCTCCCTGAAACTAGTAAATGTATAACGTAGCCGATGCGGCGCTGTTTAATTCAAGTTCTGTCTGTAACGAGTAAATGTATGTCGTAGCCGTTGCGGCGGTGTTTTTATTCAAGGTGCGTATTTTTGTATACCGTCGCGGAAAATTTTTCATTATTATTCATATGCAAATTCATTCTATTATACTTTTAAGTCGTATGCCTAGCCCTTTCTGCTAGTCTATAACCTCTGGAGCGGTTCAGTTTCAAGTGGGGGGAAATGTAGTGCAAGAGTACGTATATACGTAGTGCGTCCTACTTCACTGCTCAAGACTCGGTCTTGCTGCCTGGAATGGTGCCAACATTCCAGGTGAGTTAGCGACAGCCTATTTTTGGATGCTCAAAATGTCACACCACGCTGGCGGACTATTTAAAGGGCGAGCTCACCTGAGAGGGTGGTTCCTTTGGACTGCTGCACGTTAGGCTGTCAGCTGGAGCTGACCGTGTGTCCGTATCATTATAGTCTTCTATTTAATACGCGTTAACTTGTCTTGTATATCAACAGTACATAGTACTACAACTCTGTAACTCTGTAAGTGTAGGGACAAATATAAAGAACAGGACAAGACTTTAATCAGCAATCAGCAGACTACACAGCAACTGCAAAAGTAGTCACACCAATCCCATGCTTGTTAAATGAGTTGTCTATCCCAGTAGTTTATTTTAAAATGTTTCTAAACTCAGCACTGTTACATCACTCCCTCCCCAGCTGCGACACGACTCTGTGGAGCCACTGCGACGATGTTGCTACGGGAATGTCTTTTTCGTTTTTCGGCCGACGTTTCACATAAGGCCGTAGTTGGGGACACTTCCAAAACGACTTGAGGTCCATCCCAAGGACAGGCCAATTTCCGCGCGCGACCTACCCGTTTTCCTCGGTCGTAGACATAGACTTTATCTCCCACTTCTAAGCGCTTTGGTCGGGCTCTCAGACGATCAAACGCTTGTTTTCGACTCAGTTGCTCAGAAGTAACCTTCACCTGGACCTCTGCATGAATTCGAGGATCCGTCACAAAGGCAATTTCTCTTGGTGTTTTCCCGGTTGTAGCGTGCGGAGAGGACAAGTAGGCAGAGACAGCGTCTTGGATATGTTCATCCCACTTTAGGGGGTTGTCGAATGCTTCTTTGCTAAGATATCCACTAGCGTTCTAATGAATCTTTCGGCCACCCCGTTGCCTTGCGGATGATTTGGCGTTACGTGGGACTCTTGCTACCATAAAATATTGCTTCAGTGCTCCAATTACCGACGCAGCGTGAGTCATGTCCGCTGCTACTAACTCGCCAGGTTGCGTCGTCCATATCTGTTGCAGTTCTGAGACTTCTCTGATTCCAGCTCGTCTTTTCCGGTATACTTGACACGCGGTGACTTGATCTTTGACGTCTTTAGACATCCCCGGCCAGAAGTATGACTGCTCCAAGCTGTCGTTAATTACTTTCCATCCGAAATGGCCACCGCGTTGACCGCCGTGGACTTCGTTTATTAGCTGTTGCCTGAACCTTTTAGGAACGTATAATCTGTAACCGTTAGTACGTCCAGGTACCATTGAGAGTCAATCCGTTTTAGGTCCAGGTCAGACATTTCCGTTTCTGACAGCTCCTGAGCTGTTTCACCGAGATCGTATTTTAGAAGAATTTGTAGACTTTTGATTCGCGATTAAGCATCAGCCAAAGTGTTGTTTTTCCCGGCTTATGTTGAACTTCCAGCGGTCGTAAAATTTCCATCCATCTGGCTATTCTAGAATTTGGCAGTTCATCCATCCACAACCGCACAAATGCCATTAGTGGTTTATGATCTATCCAGATCTCGATTGGGTGTTTCGACACGTCTAGGATTGTCTTGAACGTCTTTATGGCCCATACCACAGCTAGGGCCTCTTTTTCCACCGTTGAATATGACCGTTCACTGCTAGTTAACGCCTTTGATTGTACTGCCACCAACTTTGTTTCGTTCGCAACCTTCTGGAAAAGCACTGCGCCTAAGGCTGTCCCACTGGCGTTAGTTTCGACTATAAAGTGCGAATCTTGATCGTCAGCGACCTGATTCAGCGCTATAGCCGAGGCCAAAGCGTTCTCAAAATCTTCAGATGCGTGCTGCTGTTCAGCACGCCATACGAAATCGACGTTTTTTCGCGTTAGCGCATTCAAGGGTTCAGCCAAAGCTGAATAATTGCGTATGAATCGTCTGCAGTATCCCATAGCTCCGAGAAACATTCTCATTTATTGCAAATTTTGCGGAGGTTTCCAATCTATCAACTTTTTGACTCTATCGGCCGATGGTAAGACTAACCCGTTCTCCATATCGAAGCCAAGAAACGTTACTCTTCTAGCGGCAAATGTGCACTTTGACATTTTCAGGCACAAATGGCTGCGGCGAAGCCTGTCGAGCACTTTCTGCAAGTGAGAAATGTGGTCTTCAAACGTCTCACTGGCGACGATGATATCGTCTAAGCGATATGATACCCGCAAACTCTAGCCCCTCAAGAACCGACGATGTGTAGCGCTGAAATGTAGCGCCTGCGTTGGTGAGTCCAATGGGCAATGTAATTACTAAAAATTCATATAAATCAGTCGTAGTGACAAAAGCTGACTTTGCAATTGCATCCTCGTCGAGTGGAATCTGCCAATACTCAGATAAGCAGTCAAGGGTAGAGAAATACTTTGCACTGCTTCCCAGTCTCAGAAGATCGTCCACACGAGGCATGGGAAGGGCGTCTTTGACAGTGATATCGTTCAGTTTTCGATAGTCCACGCAGAACCTAACAGTTCTATCTATCTTTGTCACCAAAACCATCGGGCTTGACCAAGGCGACTTTGACTCGCGTATAACCCCTTCCTGAAGAATATTTTTTATTTCGTCTTTTTCCTCCTTCTGGGGCGACTTTTTTACCTTCCTTGGCCCTTCTTCTGGGCCCCCTTTCTACCTCATTTTTTGCACCAACCCCCCCCCCCACCACTACACGTGCGCGAAGACAACCTTCTTTCTCTCCACAAATAAGTATTTCATGCCTCCCTCTCGTTCCATCCAACTCTGCCTTCCCTTTATTATTTTCTTCTCCTCCCCCCTCTCCTCTGCCCCCCCACCCCCCCTCCTCTTCCCTAAAAGGCTTAATGACAATTACAGACAAAAAATGACAAAAAAGCAAATTACACAGTAACTGCAAAAGTAGTCACACAAAAAAGCAAATTACACAGTAACTGCAAAAGTAGTCACACCAATTCCATGCTTGTTAAATGAGTTGTCTATCCCAGTAGTTTCTATTTTAAAATGTTTCTAAACTCAGCACTGTTACAACTCTTTAAAGTACGATTCATGTATGTATTTCCTCCAGGAACACACCAAAATTCATATATTGTCATTAATGATTAACATTATCAGTTGACAAAAGTTACTATACTAAAGAACTAATTTAATAGCTAAAAAATATATGAATAGTAATTTAATTATTATAAAAATGCCCTTTCACCGAGGGGGGGGGGGTGGGGAGGAAAGGGAAGGGGGCGGGCCTGCAGGGGAAAAAAGCAAAAAACCCCTCCACCCCCCCCGGAAAACTTTGCAGCCGAATAGAGAAACTCAGCTTGCTAAATAAAGCGGTCAAGAGTTGCGTCAGAATAGCAGTCGCCCTGCGACACGTTAGTGCTTTCTGCACCCTATTCGCGCGAATAATTAGGAAAAACATTTTCGACACTTACTAGCACTCAGGACTTAAGTCAGGCGTATATATAGATTATAAAGTTATACTCTGCAGATATATACAGGTACCTATTTCATTTAAATTTCTCCATGCGCAATCTATTTTTGTTGTGTATATAGACATCTTTCCTAAAAATTACAAATGAGTAATGGCGTATTTCAACTTAACATTATATATATTATTATATAGACATTAACGACTAATATTCAATACGAATTACGAATCATAAAATGTTACAATACAACCGTATAACTCTAGTTAATACAAATAACTGCAGAATTTATATAAGCTTAAACTACATTTACATACGTAACAATAAAAATGAATGGCGATCGATTGATTATTATATTATGGATGAACAATTATTTCTTCTGGACATAGATAGCCTGCCTAGAAAATAACATCAAGAACCAATGAAGTATACGGCACTTTTCCGGCAACAGGCAGCTGATGATAATGGCTGGTTAATTCGCGCGAATAGGGTGCAGAAAGCACTAACGTGTCGCAGGGCGACTGCTATTCTGACGCAACTCTTGTCCGCTTTATTTAGCAAGCTGAGTTTCTCTATTCGGCTGCAAAACTTGTCCCGGGTGTTTGACAAGCTTATTAGCATTTTTCCGCTGTAGATCAGCCAACTTTCCTATTCTACCTACACTGCTGCCCTTGGTGAAAGGGCATTTTTATAATAATCCTATTTCTTTTTCCGCTGCAGCAATTTTACTTGACGACAGGAAAGCTGACACTTGGATTGTATATTGTATGATTACATTCTAAAAAGTGATAGTCGCGCATGCGTATGCTGCACTACCTACTTATTTCTACAAAGCCACTAACAGTACACAATTGGCCTTGTCGTATTTGTCATTATTTTGGGTTAATAATTAATATATACATTAATTTTGGTCAAAGTGACGTTATATTCGTGTTCGGCAACTCAAATTAACCCTTTTCACGGTTTTTCAAAAAAATTTAAAATATTCAAAAATTTGGTCAAATTGACCATTCTGGCACTTTGCCAGGGCTACGAAAGTGGACCAGTCAACACCACGCGTACCAAACAATATCAACTGACACCCCCGCGACTATGTATTAAGATGCACCAGAAATACAGAACGAGAGGTTATCCATAAACGCGTTATACATTGAGAAAATCATGAAATATCATCTTTTCAACGGTATCACAGGGGGTGCGCCAGTTCTGGCTACTACGTAAACCTGACAACAAATCCAATACCACGCTGTAATGCACAATGCATGGGTTTATATTCGAATACAAGACGGCAGACCTCCATCTATCACCGTTTTGGCTACACTGCCTACATATTTACTGTCTAGTACACACAGCCGTAGTTGACCACTGAGCACTATTTTGGATGAAAACAATAGTTTTTCGTCAAAATAACGTTATATTCCCGTTCAGCACCTCAAATTAACCTTTTCCACAGTTTATCAACAAAAATGACAAAATTCAAAAATTTGGTCAAATTGACCATTTTGGCACTTTGCCAGGGTTGCCAAATTGGAACAGCGCACATGACGCGGACCAAACACTATCCACGAACACCCCTACGCCTGTATATTAATATGCAAGAGAAATACAGAACGAGCGGTTATCCATAAAAGCGTTATACATTGACAAAGTCATGAAAAACCATGTTTCCAAGGGTGTCAGAGGGGGGTGCACCAGTTCTGGCTACTAGGTAAATCTGACAGCAAAACTAATATCACGCTGCAATGCACAGTATATGGGTTTATATTCGCATACAAAACGACAGGCCTCCATCTATAACGGTTTTGGCTGTACTGCCCATGAGTAGCCTAACCCCCTAATACACGTAAAATACCTTCCGGACCCCCTCCCTAGGCATACAGTGACACGATCGACTCCAAAAAAGGAGACGCACTACAACCCTACTACACTACCATGCATACAAGAGATCAGACTTAGGCTTTTTGCGTGACTTCTCAAAAGCTGGCGCCATTGAATTTTGGACTTTGCCATTTTTCGAGGCCCAAAAAAGGGCTTTTCCCCCTCCCAGCAGAGCCAAAACGGCAAAAGCTCAGAATAAAATCCTTATGATGACACTATTGCCGACCAAAACAAATGAAAAAAACATAAAAAAGTGCCTCACCAATAAGGATTTCTTGAGTTATGGCGCCGGGAAAAAAAAAGACGGAAAAATCCGAGTTTGCGGAAGGCGATTTTTCATATCTCGAGTAATACCCAACCGATTTGCCTGAAATTTGGCCAGCATGTACCCTTCCCCTAGGCACGTGCACACACCAAATTAAAACCAGTTTGCTTGCATAAATTTTTAGTTATTAAAAAAAATAATTTTGAAATTCTGCAATGTGGAGTGTCGTTCCTATTCTAGGGTTAGGCGCTATCGCGCCTACCCTGATTATTCCATTGTTTACTGTTAGGGATAGACCAGAGAAGAAGTTTTAATCAATTAGATTAATCAACTGTTGAGTTACTTGCAATATCTACAAATTTAAAGCGAGTATACATATGTAAGTGCATTTTTTGAAATATCTAGAACCGAATTTAATATTTTTTAACAACTCAACCATTATATGATTTCTATTGTTGTGAGTTTGTATATTGTATGTATATATTTAAACTGCATATTTTGTTAGTGTTTTAATTAGATTATTACTAAATTTGAATAGTAATAATGGATAATATTAAATAAATAATTTGAACTATAGTTGATTTTTAAATTCTACCTAAACAGCTAAGACCTTAGTAAGAATTAGTGCTCTTATCTGCGTGTACGCACTATTCAGGATAAACTAACGGATTACATACATACCGTAACTTATTAATTTTAACGTGACATTTAGTTTCTTATACAATTAGGACTATGGGTAAGCCCATTGCTTTGATTTTCAAACACAGTGTGTGCCTGCATTTCGAGCAGTCCAATTAAAAACTTCCTGCTCAAAATGCACCCGAGCATTGTGATCGAAACAGCAAAAGATGACGTCAGAATGAGTTCGCGTGCACTTCGAGCATACTTATCTATCGTGCCAAGAGAAAGCGCAAGTTGATTGTGAGCAATTGAGTGAAGAGTATTTCCGGAGAGGACTTGAAATATCAGCTGTCCGACCCGACCGACACGCTCACCAATCTTGATATCGCGCCGCCTACCGAAAAACTCATGCAGTGGAAGGAGACTGGTGGGAGTGGGGTGGACAAACTGTTCTCCCTCACCGCCACATGATTGGTCTCCAAACACTTGCTGAAAGTTAGTCGAATTGGTGCTTGGTTGTATGGCGTTAATTTGTGTTTAGTAGTAGTGGGACAGTGGGAACAATAATCACGACTAGAAGTTTATAGATCGTATCACAAAAGCCCGGTTCATACTCGTCCTTGTCCTTGTCCCTATCGTTTTGTCCTTAAGCGATTCCAAGAAAACTACCTGGCCAATTGAGTTGATGTTTTTTTTGAAGCAAGTCTGGGTCACATCCAGATCGTATGCAAAAAATTAGCTCACATGCTTTGGTAAATTCGTCACTGCAGCTGATCGAAATTTGTCCTTGTCCCTGTCCTTACGTCCTTAAGGACAAGTATGAACCGGGCTTTAGGGGTAGTTAACAAATTCGGATTAATTGAAAATTGAATTGCCTATTGTGTTTTCATTGATAGAAAATTACTAGTTATTGTGCAGTAGTTGTTGCAGGTGACTGCACACTATCATATTCGAGTGTATTGTGTGAATATTGCAGCTTTTCTCAGCACATCTGATAACACGCAGTCGCGAGGAGGAAGGGGTGCCAAGCGATGAGCAGATCTAACTGGACGCCCCAGACAGTAGATCAAACTGGACGCCCCAGACGCGTAGAACAATGCAACCGAACAGCCACCACAGACTGGCTCGGGCCAAACCACGCGTTAGTCGCTGATTGGCTGTGATGCGTAGTATTCTGGCATTTTTTGCAGGGGAGGAGGAAGCTTACTTTTGGTTGCCCCCACAACTGTTTCTGTAAGCATCGTAAAATATGCGTGAAAAGCTGATTTGTGATTTGGGCACTTTGTTTTTGCGCACTGCTACCTGATCCGAAGCTCTTCTGGATTAAAAACTGGTGAAGCTGGTATTTAAAGATAAAATTTACTCAAGTTCGCAATCTTAAAGAGTGGATTTCAAATTTGTAAGACAGAGCCCCTCAAACAGGCCCAGTCTGTGTAGCCTATAGTTTGCCTGAGTGAAAGCAAGCATATATAGCATTTTAAATTATTTGCGAGATTTTGATATGTATTGATGAAAGAATGAACTTGAACAAATAAAGTTGAACTATTTTCATTCAAGTTGAAGTTAAAGTAAGCTAAAATTCAACTTCAACTAAAACTCAAAGTTCACTTAAAGTTCACCTTACTTCAGTTAAAGCAAGGCTATGCACACAAACTTCTGCAGTGGAATGCATAGAGGCAGTCTTGGCTAAACTAAGTCGTGACCACACATGTGGGGGGAGCCGTCGACCGGGGCGGGGGTGCGGAGCAACTTTTCCGGCGAATTTTGCTTAGTGAGCCACCAAATTTGCTCCCCGGCCGCTCAATTTAGCTTCGTGAGCTACTTTCAAAAAAAAATTCTGGGGGGGGGGAGCGGACCTGTCTGGGGGGGGAGCGGGGTCCGGTTGGGGGGGGGGAACAATCCCCCCCACGCCCATGTATGGTCGTGACGTCATTCAACAGAACTCGCCTTTGATCATACATGTATGTATGAGGGGGGTGAGGGGACTCTTTCTCCAAAATCGAGGGGTCGGGAGGGCCCCACCGAATATGTGGGCGAAATTTCAGTAAAACTGTCACTTTTGGGATTTTACAGAATTTTGGGTATTTTTGGTCGAGGGGGGGGGGGAAATTCCCAAACATTTGGCCGCAGAGGTCTCACAAAAACGTTGACCCCGTTATATATATATGTATGTTTTAGACCATCGCTACGAAATATCAGGTGATTTTTATTTTTTCACACATTGTAGATGTGAAGACAAACTCAAGACTGAGTCTAGCTCGATAAGGGGGAGTGCAAACTTTGCGTTGCTATCAGTTCAAGCTCCGTGAAAGCCCCCCTACCTAAACGTTCGAAAAATCCAGCACAAGCCCTTTAGGCCGAGATTCCGTGTACATGTATAGTTAAAGGGCATTCTGAAAGGTAGCTGGTAGTTTGAGCGAAGCTGGGAGTTTTAAAATACTGTGTGTCTGTGTCAGGGGGTTTTTTTGGTCAAAAAGGGCGTCATTTGCAGAAATGAAACTTAAAAATGACGTTCAGAAAATAAAAATGACGAAGCTTTGACGAAAGCTTTTGAGCAAATATTGACACTGATTTGACCAAATTCGGCCTAAAAATTGAAAAATCTCATATTTTTCTCTGGGGGCTGCCGTCCCCAGACCCCTGGAACTTTGTGGCTTACTCATCCTCATTATTATCTTTCATCAAAGCCTATGCATGTGTACATAAGCAAGTACATTATGTTGCATTTACCTGTATAATACAGTCAGTTGTGAGTTCCGTGACTTGATTTGGTTTGAATTCCTCCGTATGAAAAAAATCCTGATACGTCTACTTTTGGCGTAAAAAGCCTTAAGATTGGCCTGAAAAATTTAAAACTGTCCAATTTTTGTCTGCTCAAACAACAACAAAAAATGTGCTCAAATGTGCGCCAGACTGGTGTGAAATGCTTTAAAAATGAGGATTAAGATTAAGGCATGTTGTGTCTTCGTTTAAACCTGAGCCTGAATGTCAAACCTTTCAAAACGCATACGCACAGTCGCAAGTGTGCATAGTTATGCTGAAAGTTAAGCAAAATCAATTAAAACTAAGTAAGCGTCCTTAATTTTCTAAGCTTACACGTACGCCAACCGTAAGTCGCAGTTGTGCAATTTTTCTAACGAAAAGTTTATTTTTAGAAATTAAAAAATTGTCTGAACAAATGGTGTTAGTTGGTCAGAAATTTGGGAACCCGAACCACTTTTTGCGTACCCGAACTGACTTGTACCCGAACCCGAACCCTAACCATAACCGAAAAAACAACCCGAACCGTACCTGAACCCGAACTCTGTCCCAACACTACCTCAGGGTACCCCCTAGGGGGTTCTAAGGGGTCAAATTTTCTAAATTGAGATTTTGTTGGTGATAGGTTTAGTTTGAGCCCTGGAGACATGAACTTTCAAAATTTTGACCCGGTTACATGTATGGACATGACCTAATGATGTAACGTGAAACGAGCGTCGAAAATTATAATTTGAAATTTCGACTTGTTTTTGAGAATTACGCTCCCATGTAACATATCATGTCTAGTGACACTATTTTTATGGTCCTACGACAATCATAGCGAAAGTTAGGAGCCTTTTTTTGATTAACCTCAAAAATAACTAACTACTAAGAGTGGCCTGTCGCGGAGCATTTGCGGAGTAAAAATTACTCCAATTTAGGTAAAACGTGCTTAAGGGGGTAATTGCGTTTTTAGGTGTTTTTTTAAACTACCATAACTGCACTTAACCTCAACAAAAACTAGAGCGGTCTTTTTTACATTTTTTACACCTTCTAGCTTTAAAAAAACTATATTTAAAAGCATATCATCTTTTGCATTTTTACTGCTGCTATCATTTGAATACACCCCCATCAGCGGTTTTTTTGACTATTTTTTGCGCCACAGTTATGAAACTCAAGATCAGCCAACAACTACTAAACTTTTTGCAGGTATGCACTGACATAATATCCCCACCCGTTTTTTTGATATAGTTGATAAGTCGTTTCTACGTTGAGAAAATGACATTTTCGTGCAAAAATCACGTAATTTGACTTTTCTCTAAAATTTTCAAAAGCCCATAACACCGACTTTACAAACTATTCTTAGAAAAGGAAAAAAACGGGTGGGGATATTTTCCTAAAGATAATGTGGTTAAAGTTTCGAAGCCGTAGTCCGTTTTTAGCTTGAGTTCTGTGGGCGCAAAAATTACACTGAAATGTCAAAAACCACGAAAACGACATTACCCCCTTAAGTAAAAATCACAGCATAGTACAGTAATACAAAGCTGTGGCGTTTCTTTTAGACCTTTGGATGGAGCCAATAATAAGTATTGTGCTTTCAGTAACATGGTATTAGACGTTGCTGGCTGCAACAAAAAATAACTCTGCTTTACGTGGCGTATAACTTAGGACCCAGGCGACTACATGCTAATTGAAAAGTAAAGGTCTGGATAACAAGTATAGTACTTTTAGATTCTGGGTACACTTAGTCGACACTTCCATTATCATTATTAATAGGATAAGGATAGTGTAAATAAATTAATTATAAACAAGTCTAGTGCGTCTAGTTTAGACTAGTTCGACCAGATTAGACTTTCAAGTCGAGTCTATTTTCACAATTAAGCAATTAATTCAACGAGTCGAGACAATTAAGCCCGGTTCAATCATACTTACTTTTTATTGTTTACCTTTTAATACCTACTGGCTACTATTTTGTACTTTTTTCTCGAGCAAAGTGTTCACACAACTTTCAGTAACGCTCTGCGCAAGCCACTTTCGAATGGCTGACGTTGGCGCAGCTGTAAGTCAAACAGCAAATCTAAGCAATTAAACTGAAACTTCTTTCTGCTAGAACACTGTGATTAGTTAGAATGCTTGAGCGAAAAGTAAACAGTAGAAACCATTTCTACTTCTACTTGAGGCCTAAAATAATAAGGCCATTTTGTATGACCATTAAGTAAAAGTAAGACAGCATGAACCGGGGGTTACACTCCGTGCACATGCATGACCAAAAAGACCATAAATATTTCAAACTAATGACAGTAAAAATGTCTACGCTTATTTTTATTTTAAACTTTACATTTTAATTTAAAAATTATTAAAAAACTGTTTAAAAACTGTTTAAAAAACTGTTTTAACTGTTTAAAAACTGTTAAAAAACGCAGCAATCAGCTTCAGCTTGAGATATGTTTCACTAATATTCTTTACTTTTTCGTAGTAATTTTGCACTTGATGCCGGTACATGCAATCTTCGATTCTTTGACCTTTAGATTATTTTAAGAATGAGATCAAAGTTAATAAACAGATCTTTTATATACACTTTGAGATCGCTATAAGATCATTGAGTTAAGATCATTCGCAATGTGTCGGCTTCGTAACGATTTACAAACATGAGATCTCACATAACATATTAAGCTAAATCGTATGATAGGTTTTTTAAAACGTTGAAAATACGTCAGTCAAATTAAATTTATACGTTGGCAAATGAAAAAATAAAAAGTTGTGCAATGGCAATTTTTTTGCGCATCTAGTGGTGCAAAAAGCAAGTTTCGATGATTTTCCGTTCCAAAAGGATGGTCGTTATTATGTTTTTCATGAAAACAAGGATACTATAATACATTTAATAAAATAGAAAATTTTTATAAAGTACATATTTTACGACAAGGTTTATATTGTGTTGTAAAACATTATTCTGAATATTAGCATGCTATAATATAGTCTCAGGCATGGCTAAACCTATAATGTTGAATAAACCTAGAGCCATTATCAAGCCTTATTTAGCCATGATATTAAGTTAACGGTCTTAAATTTCAAAATTTTTTAATTCACTAGTATCAAAAATGCTGTGCTGTGTAGTCCCTTTATGACCGTTGATTAAGTTTATGCAAACAAAGTATCAAAATTGGTTTCATCTAAATATTATAGGTTAGTATTGAAATGGCCCATAGTAGTCAGAACTGATAATTTTGATACTAAGTTAAAGGTCTTCAATTTAAAAATGCTGGATGGGGGCTAGGGTTACGGCCAATAATCTGCACTGAAATAATAACATGTCATTAGTACACAGCCGACAACAAAGTTAAAAAATAATCACCCTAAAAAACAGTAGTTAAAAAAGTGAAAAATCAATAGTCTGTTTTGATAAACTACGTAACTGTACTGTTGGTGCGCCACCAGTCTCTACAGTACGCTCAGACTCGCCGCACAACCCACCAATTGCACCACTTAGTACAAAGTAATACACATATTTACGTATGGACACTAACACACCGGTGCACCTATCTTCACACGTTTAAAACGACACTATTGAGGTAGGTACCTATTCATCAAACTGTGATGTGTGACAGGACAGTTACTCTTAAAACTTTAAGGGACTAACAACATTGCACCATTGGCCCAGTAGTACAAATGGTAAGAGCGCTGGTCTGATCCAGCGCAGAATCCCCCCCCCCCCCCGAGTCATTCTAATGTTGACGCTGTCTAAAATCTGATTAATACTATCGCTGATGCCTGACAGAAAACTGGTGTCGTGCCTTTTGTTACTACTCGCTGTACGACTCAGGGTCCAGGATATTTCCAGAAATAGTAAGCATCCTCCATTCCTTCTTGACATAAATCTAAATAGACCATATTTTATGAAATTACGAAAACGCCAAGCAGACTAACAGGTGTCATAGGATGGCATTCGAATGACGTAGTCCACATCTCCGATTCGAGTCCACACGTGGTGTGTCTCTGACTCCTCCAAGTCCCACGCGCATACAACACCGCCTGTCTGAAATAGAGAGTCTGGGTAATGTGAAAACGGATTTAGACGACTAAATAAAATTCAATTCTGGTTAATAAAACACAATGAAAACTCAAAACATCATTGTCAGGTTCAATTCTACTACAGCTACCTGCTGCAATACTGTACTACTCATCCTCTTGATACATACTAATATTATGCTAAGTACTGTTAAGATTACGCAACATTTATAGAAGATGAGTGAGACACTCTTTAACTTGCTTAGTGCCTGTATCATAGTGCAGGTAAATGAGCTCGTCATTTTTGGCCTACTTGTTAAGTTTTATCAAAAACAAGTATAAAGTATATTATGGCCTATCAGGGCGTAAATTCTCTGCGTAACACACTTTAGTACACAATGCCAATGCGTTAAGTTTTCTGCTTACGGTTCCTGCGAATACTATTTTCGATGTGTTTGGCCCAAAACAGCAACTTGTCGGCTCGCCAGTGCACAGCAATAGACTAAAAAAGCAAAATAGTAATTTCACATTCACAGTTGAACGAAATGTTTCAAAAATAACTCAAGTTAAACAATAAAGCAACAACAGTGTTCGACCCCTGGTTTGGTGCTCAGTATTGTAATAGTTTGGGTTTTTGGGTTTTTAAAGCAATGTGACCTTGTGTAATTATATAAACAGTAATCAATATGGGAAACAGAACGCCTAGCTACTCCGATCCAATTCCTAAAATGGATTATAACAGATTAAGTTTAAAATTTGTTTTGCCAATACCTCATGACCTCGTTCCTGAAACCGAACAAGTTGCTTTACAGGCCAGCCGCTCCTCCCGCGTGAACCACGGATTACTAATTGGCGGCCCCCCACAGCCAGGCGAACATACACATATACACAATATAACATGTAAAGTGAGTAACGCCTGCTGGCAAGCCACGGGTAATCCTCTTGGCCTTCTTAGGCTGAGGACAGGTTGAGCCGTTTACAAGCGACACCGCGGCTGTTAGGGCGATAAAAAACCAATATCCATGGCACAGACCACTAGTGCGCAAAATATGATTGTGAACATATTTCAACTTTCATAGAATTTTAATTTAATCCGCTAAACATATTTCAGCAACAGGCCCTTAGCCACAAAGCCAGTGCGGTGAGGGGGAGGGGTTAAGGTCTCTAGCGGGTAAGGGGGTAAGGATGACTTTTCCTAAGTTCCCAGATCCCAGCCCAAAGTTTACTTGGTGGGTCGCGTGGGCACGAAGGCAGACCAAGTGGTGAGCAGTCCTTTGTGGACCAGGGCAGGGTGGACACTGTCCAGCACGTAGCACGCCACCAGAAAGGTCTCCGAGTCAGCCCCACTGAATTCCACACCCCCTATGCGCCATTCTGAAATATGCAATGCAAATGACTAATGAGCTTTCGAAAACAAAATATGCAAATGAGCTTTCGAAAACAATGTGCAAATTAGCGTCAAATTTTTTTTGTATCAAACTTCAGTACGTAATCTTACTTGCTAGTAAACTTGGATCAAACCAGATGTTAAGTAAGTTACATTCTAGGCGTAGGGAGTATAATATACATGCTTGCCCATGGCCATAAGTAAGATTAGCAAAATTTCTAACGGCAGTACAGAACTGTAGACAACAGCTGAGTGCAGTTTCGCAGTGCAAGCTAGACTAGTAGAGTGTTTAACAGGAAACTTGAATCGACAGCACGTTTTTCTGAGGTGCAAAAAGTAACGCATAACTTTAAGCTCTAGACGCTGCAAGTGTTTTTCACACGGAAATTTTTGTAAAATTCAGTTAAAACTAATCCCGTTAATCCGATTTATGAACAGACCAACTAAAAATTAAAAATTCTCACTGTTCATGAGCTGTTTCAAATTGATGATAGCAAATCGTTCACTGAGGCTGAGATACGAGCTTTCCGGCAGTCGACTAGTATTGCTGATATTCTGCCGCTCCAGGAGCCGACAGACAGTCTGAAAAAAGTTTTTAGTTTTAACATGTTTGTAATCTATATTTTTCGACTTTAATTTATATTTTAATTAAGTAATTTTGAACATTTATTTAAAATTACCATTAGTATACCGTGCCAAATCTACCACTCCAGTAGTATACCCAAAAAAAGAGTTCTGAACACAGAGTTTTTTTGCAAGTAAATGCGGCTGTCGGAGTTTAGTAAAGTTTCATAAAGTATCGTCAATTTTATATTGAGCTACTAAAGTTATCTAGTTAAATCCAGTAGAAAACGAAAAGGCCTTTAGTAAGACATTATCTATTTTAAAATTTTAAAATAACAATTATAATTAAATTGTTAAAATTGTTAAATTAAAAACAATTTTAAAATTAAATCACCGATCCAGCGGCTCTAATGAACTGTTGGAATCTCGGCTGATTCAACAAGTCAGACAACATTCCGCCAGCCACCTCTGCCTCTAAGCCCGTCTGTAAGTTTTCGCCTGAAAAAAAGCTGAAAGTTATATTGGCGGAACAACACAAAAAAAAGGTTTAAACTTGGTATTGCAAAGCATTGTAACAAAAAATGCCATTCTGGAGGTCTAAAAGTTCTGTTCAGAGGGCTTTGCCATACTTTTCAAAACCATGGCTTTACTAGTGCCGCTGGTATTGCTACATTTTGCAAATTTAAACAGGGCTTTTGGGTTTCTATCAGTCGAACTTCACGGTTTAAAAAATTGGCCAAAATTAAAAGCTCTCTGCCCCCCCCCCAAAAAAAAAAATTATATTGGGGCGGCCCCTCCAAACACCACAATGAGATAGTTCATGACCACTCAGCCACCGACCTCCGACCCCGATGCGATCAAAGGGGGGCTGCTGGGTCCACTTGGTGTCCATATCCACGATTTCTGTCTGCAGATCACGATCAATCCGATCATCCCCAGTTTGCACGTACTTCTTAGAAAAAATAAATAAAAATCGTATACTCCTATGGTTAAGGGCGCACTGCTTTACCGGACTAAATAAGTTAATTTTAGTTCAATTAAAAAAATCATGCCTTGCAAAAATCTTGTCAATTTTTAATACCTGAACATAGTTTAATATATAACTTTTAATAATTATTTAGTAAATTTTTATTTAAACGGACAAAAAAGTAGGTCCAGTAAAAAAACACTTCTTTAATTACCTGAACTCGACTACTTTTTCCAAAAGTTTGCATATAGTATTCATAGTCTTTGACGGGAGCAGCTTCAAAAATGCTGTATCGCACAGAGTCTAACTCCACCAGCTTCCTAATAGCCTGGGCCCGGAGCACTGTTTTGGAAATGGCCGCCAACTGCTGTTCAGACATGTGGCCGGCAGTGGAGGCCGAAAAATTGAACCGGCCACTGAGGGGGATGGGGCCAGAGGCCGGCGGGGTGGGGCCAGACATTTGGGGCGGCTGGGGGGCAGTTGTGGCTGAGGGGGCAGTTGATTCAGGCTCGGCCTGAAAAAAAATTATAGGGGGGTCATGTATTATAGACTGATCAGATTGTCTTAAGGTAGCGCTCAGCAAAAAAGTCATGATTGTAACTAAATTCATGCAATGAGTAGTAAAATAATTCAGTTTAATTGTATTTAAAAATGGGCTCAAAAGTCGGTTACCCTAAGTGCCCCCATAAGTTTTAGTATAAGTAATGTCTTCAGAAACTATGGTGCCGTTCACGCTAATCTTCTCATACCGAATGCCACCCCTATCCAATACAGACGTGCTTCACCCCATCCCAGAATGTTTGGAAGGTAGCTCCTGCCGACACAATCAGTGGCTCACAAAGCAAAGCGAAAATGGTGGCTCACGAAGAGTAAATGGGCAGAAAAGTTACTCGGCAACCCGCTGCCCCCCTACAATTCGCTAACTGCATACGTATGAATAACCTACGCATAAAGACATACGTATTTTTGGCAGTAGTTGAACAAAACTTTTACTACCAAACAAGACAGCAGACAACTGTACGCAAAAGTCTTAACTACGGTCTTAAGCCAGGTTCAAAACTTTCTTAAGGACACAAGGACAGGGTCAAGATTAAATTGGAGTTGGCAGTGGTCCTGAGGCTTTAATGGTCCCCCAGACCTTAGCATGTACATCTGGCAAATGAGATCTAAATCTAGTCTAAACAAGTCCAAAAAACAGTCCTACTTCAGACGGAGTCGGAGTGGTCGGTTTTCTTTTCTGCGAATCCTTAGGCGACTCGCTAGACAGCCCGCTGTCACTGTCGGGCGATTTCTCTGGCTCCAAATCATCCTCCGGCGGTTCCTCTTCGAAATCTTCATCGTAATTCTGGAACATCGAAATGGCAAATGAAGTGTGTGAGAAATAGAATACAACGCCCCCCACCCCGCCCAAAAAAATGGCAGGGTTCTAGCGGAAGGTTGTAATTATCTAAGGCCAAACGGCAAAAATGTTAAGAATATACTTAAATTCGGTAGTTTAATCTAGAGTACCGATAGTTTGACTGCCCCTGTAGCCGTTTTGTAATTTGGATCACTCCTTCGCCAAAGTGAAATCCTAACGGTGACTTACTTTAACTAAATCATTGGGCCTTATCCAAAATTGGATTAAAATTTTAATTAATTTTGCTGATAACACAGCACAAAATGAAAATGCCAGGCCAGCTGAAATTGCGCTCTACACGGCTTACATACATTATCTCGGTGTGTGCCAATTTGTAGTAAATTACGTTTAACTGACGCTGCGTTATTGACGCAGTAAAGTTCAATCTAATCCGATAAATCCAATTTTGGATAAGATACATTGTCAAATCAGGCCATGGAGTCTACAACCAACATTCTGTTGACCACAGATTCACGGAAAGAAACAACGAGGGGAGAGTGTACGACTTTCGGCCGAGGGGGGAGAGCAATGGCACTTGATAGTCCCAAATTATGGTTTCTTTGGACGACAGCCGGGAAATTTTTACGATCTTTAGCGTAGCTTTTTAGCCGTCAGAGAGAAAATATGGGGGTGGGGCGTTTATGGGGAAAAGATAATTAAAAGGGGGTGCCCCCTGCCTACCGCTTATGCTTATCTGTGTTCATGACACCCATTAGCAGACTGTTGCTCACCTCAAAATCATCTTCATATTCGGGTACTTCTTCGGCCGACGAATTTCCCCTTTCCTGATCCAAACTGTGCACCATTTAAAACATGAAAAATTTTATCAAATAAAAAATACGAAAAAATTACAAGCACTCACATAAAAAAAGCACAAAGTTAAAACGGACAACACTGAAAAAGCTACTAAAAGCTACAAACATCAAAAATATTAGCTTGTTGACTTAAACAATTGAGTTCATGAAAAGCTGAGGTTCGATTTCTATGGAGGGGGCCGGGGGTGAAACGTTTCCGCATTGGTGAATTATTCGATTCATACTCAGAACCAGAAACGTAGACACAAAATACACAAAACAAACCATATTCGCTAGTTCTCTGTCCGCCTTTTGCTTCTTCTGCTCCGCTTCCTTTTTCTTTTTTTCTTCCTTTTCTTTTCTGGCTTTTTCTTTTTCTTTCACTTCCTTCGCCAGCTTCTCAGTGGATTCTTTGGATTTTCCAGTCTTTTCTTTTCCCATTTTCTCTTCCTTGTTAGGTTTTTTTTTGTCATCAGATCTAGAACACAAACATCCAAATTTATTATTTGTATTTGACATCTGATTATAAGATAAACCTTAAAAGCAGAATGGTTGCCGCATAAACATGAAATTACTCGAATTGCAAATTTCTTCAAAGTCCTAAAAATATACATGGCGATGCTTAGGAGGAATTCAAATTTTAAAATTGCTCGAATTTACTGCAGTTATGCAAATTTCTTTTCAACTCCTAAAATATACTACATAGCAACAATTATTAAGAATTTTTACAAATCACCAGGCATTCCAGAAACTGACAAAAAAACCTGCTGTCATTAGCACGTCAAGATTGCCAAAAAAGCAACAGCAGCTCAGGTAATTTCAAGAAAGCAATGGTATTGTTTCGTCAGGCGAATTATTGTGGGGGGAACGCAATCATTTTTTAAATACGAAAATAAAATGCTACAGAAAAATGGCAGAAAGTTTTGTCAAACAAATACATAATTTGCGAATAAAGACAGTTTTAGTCACGGAAGCAAACCAAGAACCAATCAAATTTCTAGAGCACATTGCACCAGAGTACCCTCCAGAGTTCCTGACAAGCTTTTGTCTATACATGTGTTAACGTTCAGGGGAATGTGACCTGGGGGGGGGGGTGCTCCTCAAACAACTCCAAGGGCCAAAAACTGTTGAATTAAAAAAATTGTAATTGTTAATAAGTATAACGACAGCATAAGTTGCTTTGATTGAAAATATATGGTCAATATTTTCCCCCATTCACTACTACACGAGCGTCGAGCCCTCCCCTTCCTGAAAATAAGCCCACGACAGTAAAACACGATAAATTCTTTTAGCAAATGTGTCTCAGTAATCTCGGTTCTAGATCATTTCTCGACAGATCTTCAGCAGGTTAAGAATCTGTCAAAACCAGACTGGGATTATTTGTATAAAAGTCCCAGACTCAGCAGTCCAGATCAGAATTTCGCTTCTCAAATTGCCAGACAGCAAAATACGCTGCTATATATTGGCTCAAATTCTTGACTCCAGCAATGAAATTCGCACTTTTTGCTGCTTTATTGCTAATCTCTTGCGTTGTCCACTGCAGCGCTATGAGCGAACTAGCCATGCGCCCGCTGGTCTTGTTGGAATTCAAACGACTGCGAAGTCAAATCAAATCGGCCGTTCTTGTCGGAGTTCGGAAACTTCGCAAAATCCGAAATTGGCGACACCGAATGCAATTCATGAAAGGCCGAATTTTCCGACTCTCATTAATCTGACCCGACAGTTAAAGTCCCCAAGACCCGACTGCGTCATCCTGGAAACAGTTTGAACTAACTTTTCAGACTTTGTCTAAACAAACTTTTTAGACTTTGTCTAAACACCAACTTGAAGCAGAACTATATACCTCTGAACCAACAACAGACCTCAACGGTGGCTGACTGGTATAATGCTGAAATAATTAATAATGTTCAACTAACAATCGAGCAGAATTCACAACTGCAA